>BQNB010089047.1:0-22269 GCA_026074375.1 Tanacetum coccineum
GCCTCTGTACTCGAGATCGTAGTGCTCTTTTACTTCTTGGAAGACCAGCTAACAAGTTTATCACCTAAGAATTGAGCGCTTCCTGATGTACTGCGTCTAGTGTCCTGACACCCCATGTGATTTGCGTCTGCATATGCTGTTAGAGACATATCGGTATCCTTCGAATACCAGAGACCCATGTTAATGGTTCCCTTTAGGTATCAAAAGATCCGTTTAACCGCATTTAAGTGTTTTTTGGTAGGCTTTGCCTGATACCGAGCACATAAGCAGACAACATAAATAAGGTCGGGTCTAGTAGATGTCAGATACATAAGGGATCCAATCATGCCACGGTAAAGTGTAGCATCAATGGGTGTCCCCTATAGATCTTCGTGTGAAGAGCGTCAGATTAACTGCACCTTTGGAGAAATGTTGTGAAAGGAAAAAAATTGACAGCATGTCGTACCATGCACGTGGTGCTTGTTTAAGACCGTACAGGGCCTTTTTGAGCGTATACACATGCGATGGGTTGTCCTGATCCACAAATCCTTCTGGTTGAGAAATGTAGACCTCTTCTTTGAGCTCGCCATTTAAAAAAGCCTTAACACCCATTTGGAAAATTGCCATATTCTTGTTGGCTGCATTTGCTATGAAGATACGGATGGCCTCTAATCTTGCAACTGGTGCAAATGATTCCTCGAAGTCGATTCCTTCATCTTGCCTGAGTCCCTGAGCAACTAATCTAGCCTTATTCTTTAGTACCCCGCCAAATTCCTCCGTCATGACCTTATAAATCCATTTTAGTTTGATCAACATGACTTTATCTGGACACGGCACCAATTCCTAAACTTGTAGCCTTTCAAATTTATGAATTTTTTTGCATTGCATCGATCCATGACGGTTCGTACATTGCTTGTTTGAAATTCTTTAGTTAAACTGAAGTTAGGAAGGCATCAAAATAACACCATATGGCATCAGTCTGTAGTTACTTTCTAGTGGAGACAGAACAAGAAGGATCTCTGATTACATTTGCTATAGGATGATCCTTAGTCCATCTACCAAGTGATTCGAATGGAGTGTGGATTGGTCTCACATTAGATGACGATCCTTGAGAAGTCGAGTCTTCATGAAGAGATTCATGAAGTGGATCATCATGAAAATGTGGTGTTTTTGGTGATTCTTCAAAACCTTGAGATATAATTAGAGAATGTTCTTGATATTGTGTTGATGGAATACTTGTTGATGGAGCATCTTGGTCAATTGACATAGACACAAGTGAATCGGCTAAATCAATAGTTCTTGGTGTAGCAACGACTGGAACTGGAGAGACAGCTATTGTTGGAGGATTAAAGTATTCATCAATCATAGGTTGGAACAAACGATCCCAATCATCTCTTGGTGGTGGAATACAAGGTTGTTGAGGAATAGGGTTTGGAACGAGTCCTGAACTGGATGTTGTAGGAGTCATTAATTGAAGCCCGAGTTCTGAACCGAGTTGTTCAGAAGCCATTGCCGTTAGCTCATCAAAATTGACATTGATAGTTTCAATGATTTTTCTGGTACGTTGGTTGTAGATACGGTAAGCTTTCTTCTTGGGAGCATATCCAATGAAAATGGCTATATGAGCTTTAGCTTGAAGTTTGCCCAAATCCTCACTATCATTGTTTGGATAGCAAAGTACACCAAAGACATGAAGGTAAGATAAATCGGGTTTTCTGTCATGTAAGAGCTCATAAGGAGTTTTTCCATGGCGACGCCGTATAATGGATTGGTTTTGGGTGTAACATGCGGTAGAGACTGCCTTGGCCCATAGAAATAAAGGAGCTTTTGCGTAGATTAACATTGTTTGAGTGGCTTCAACAAGAGTACGATTTCGCCTTTCAACGACACCATTTTATTGTAGAGATCGCGCAACCGATGTTTCATGAGATATACCAACACTCTCATAATAGCTACGCATGGTTTGATTGACAAACTCAGTTCCATTATCTATACGAATGTTCCTGACAGGCGTATTCAATCTAACTTGTATCATCTTTAGAAACTTGAGAAAGAAATCAAAGAACTCTCCTCCTAGTGGGACCGAGAGCCTTCTGAGTCACATGGATCACCTAGTGACTCTTAGTAGATTAATTTATCATTTGTAGTATCTTTTGTAAATCACTAACTAAACTGAGATATCAGTTAGTAGAACTAGTCCTTGGAGTTGTATAGCATTAGATGGTGACATGTAATGTGTGACGATACAGCTTGTGACTCGTTTGTGATTAATGAAATGACTATCTTTTGATTTCTAAATTCTACGTGTGTCGTTGTTATCTTTCTTTTCTTGTTTCTTTTAACTGTTCCTATAAATTGTTTGATGCAATAATTGAATGAATACTCATTATGATTTGAATTGTGTTGTAATTTCTTCTCTTCGTATTCTCAATCGCCATCGATATCATGGATCTCATGACGATTTTGTCTAAACTCTTTTCCTATCAGATTGTAATCGTTCCACCCATTCATTTTGTGAACCACTCTTGACTACTCTCATGCAAACCACTTATTGTTTTATAAGTTAATATAATATCACCTGAGAAAAATTTAAATTTCCATCATTTTACGAGTTATTTTAATTGAGACTTATAAATAGTCGTTATCACAATAAAGTTGTTTATTAAACATCTTGTAAATTAAATTACTTTCATACTATGAACGGTCCTGTAAAATCATTTTTGATTTCCATCTTATAATTAAGCATGGTTATACATTTAAATATAATAACACTAGTTTGACGAACTGAGCATTGCATTGCTATTCCTAAATTATACATAGTCGTGCACCTACGTATAATTTAGAAGGGGCCATGCAAGGCTGAATAGTAGTCACCGTAAGATTTTGAAAAGGTCAACTTTTAACCGTAATTCCGAAAAGAAAAAAAAATTGGCTTGCAAGTATTACAAGTTAGGGACATCTACATATGTGCCCTTATCCTTTTCCCAATCGAATTAACCATCTGTGGATGCGGTCTTACTTGACAATTGTTATTCTACCTCTTATTTCCTTTCTTTTCATCATGAAATTCTTTGGACACTTATCCAAATTATCGACTACTGATACCCGACTTGAAGTTTCGACGTTTCTATCCTTTCTTTTCGACTAATCCTCCTTTGAGTAACGTGGGTAAAGATCCGAGATGCCTTCGGATGTGAATAACGAATTATGAAAGTATGGGGTTTATGCATACCCATCATGGTATGCGTCTCTCTTTTGACTCGAAATTCGCCCGTGTGAATCACGCGTTGACTTCGCTCTTCAATTGCTAACTCTGTCTCTTGATTCCCTTGATTCGAGAAAGGTTGTGAGTTATTCCTAGCTCAAGTAAATCAGAAGGAATTGAAGGAGAAGCTATTGGGAGACGTTCCTGTTATTCGAGACTCTCCCGAGGTATTTCCTAAAGAATTACCGGGACTTCTGCCACCAAGGCAAGTTGAATTCCGTATTGATCTTATTCTCGGTGCTGCACCGGTGGCCCGTGCGCCATATCGTTTAGCACCATCCGAAATGAAGGAGTTGTCCAAGCAACTGCAAGAGTTGTTGGAGAAAGGTTTTATTCGACCGAGCTCGTCACCGTGGGGAGCTCCGGTATTGTTTGTGAAGAAGAAGGATGGATCATTCCGAATGTGCATTGATTACCGAGAACTGAACAAGTTGACGATCAAGAATCGATATCCATTACCGAGGATTGATGACTTATTTGATCAGCTGCAAGGTTCTAGTGTTTATTCGAAGATTGATTTACGGTCTGGTTATCATCAACTTCGTATCCGCGAGGAAGACATTCCAATTACAGCGTTTAGAACTCGTTATGGACATTATGAGTTTCAAGTAATGCCTTTTGGACTGACTAATGCACCTGCAGTATTCATGGATTTGATGAATCGCGTGTGCAAGCCGTATCTTGATAAGTTCGTGATTGTATTCATTGATGACATTCTGATTTATTCCAAAAATAAAGAAGAACATGGTGAACATTTGAAGACTATCTTGAATTTGCTAAGGAGCGAAAAGTTGTACGCTAAGTTTTCGAAATGTGATTTTTGGCTTGATTCCGTGCAATTCCTTGGCCATGTGATTGATAGTAGTGGAGTTCATGTTGATCCTGCGAAGATCGAAGCCATTAAAAATTGGGCTGCACCGACTACACCAACGGAAGTGCGACAATTTTTGGGTTTGGCAGGTTATTATCGAAGGTTTATTAAGGAGTTTTCTCTAATATCCAAACCATTAACTAAACTCACTCAGAAAAATAAGCCGTATGTGTGGGGCGACGACGAAGAGGAGGCATTTCAAACATTGAAGCTGAAATTGTGTAGTGCGCCAATATTATCACTACCCGAAGGAAGCGAAGACTTTGTTGTGTATTGTGATGCATCCCTTAAAGGATTTGGAGCTGTTTTGATGCAACGAGAAAAGGTGATTGCGTACGCCTCTAGGCAACTTAGAAAGAATGAAGAAAATTATACGACCCATGACTTGGAATTGGGAGCGGTGGTTTTTGCTCTTCGATTATGGAGACATTATTTGTATGGCACTAAATGTACGGTATACACCGATCACAAAAGCCTACAATACATTTTGGATCAAAAAGAGCTAAATATGAGACAACGTAGATGGATCGAGCTTCTGAGTGATTACGATTGTGTTATTCGTTATCACCCGGGGAAGGCGAATGTTGTTGCTGATGCGTTGAGCAGGAAAGATAAAGAACCGATTCGAGTGCGTGCCTTAGTGGTGACGGTACATAACAATTTACCTGGGCAAATTCGAAATGCACAAGATGAAGCGTGCAAGAAGGAAAACATTGGCCGATGATTTCGTGGCAAGAAGACCCTTTGAAGTGTAGATCCTGATGGTACGAAATGTCTAAAGGAGACGAAGTATGGATACCTATTATTTGGAGGAAGAGAGACCTAATTCATGCGAAATCTCATAATCAAAATATCCATGCATCCTGATCTGAAAAATAAAATTGTACCATGATTTGAAAGTTATATTGGTGGCCAAATATGAAGGCTTGATATCGCAACATATGTCATAAATAGTGAAAGTGCTTTACATGTGCTAAAGTCAAAGCTAACACCAAAGCCGTCTGATTACTTTCACAGCCCCGGAAATCCCTGTTTGAAATGGGAGAGAATTACAATGGATTTCATTACAAGAAAGCTTTCCAAAACATCATCTCGGGGGGGGGTGTATATGATTCGATTAGGGCTCATTGTTGACCGATATAACTCAATCTGCTCACTAACTATATTCCGATAAATGAGAATTACAACATGAGAAGCTCACCGACTGTAATTGAAAGAGATTGTTGGGTAGGCACGGGTGCCTGTGTTCGATTATTTCCAACAGAGACCCTCGTTCGCGTCAAGGTTTTGGAGATCTCTACAAAAAATCATTGGGACAGAATTTAGATATGACCACTGCTTACCAACCTGAAACTGATGGTCAGAGTGAAAGTACGATTCAGACATTGGAAGAACATGTTGCCGTGCCTTGCGTGATGATTATGGTAGTGGCAGGATACAGCACTTGCCTTTGGCTGAATTTTCATACAAATAATTAGTTTCACGCTGTATCAAAGCCCGACCTTTTGAAGCTCTATAAGGAAGGAATTAGATCACCATATGTTTGAGTGTAGGTTGGAGATCCCACTTCACGGACCAGAATTTGATTCGTGAACGACAGAGAATGATTGTGGCCAAATCAAGAATCCCCCCAACCCGCGTAATAGCTGCTCGTAGCAGACAGAAAGTTACGCGAGTTGAGACGTAAACCTTGAGTTCAGAGGTGGGTGACAAAGTTATGCTGAAAGTATCACCGTGGAAAGGTGTTGTTCGATTTGGAAAACGTGGGAAATTAAGTCCCCGTTATATTGGACCATTCAAGATTTTATCAAGAATAGGTCCGGTGGCATATAAACTGGAATTACCCCAAGAACTTCAAGGAATACATAATACGTTCCATGTTTCGAACTTAAAGAAATGCCTATCAGATGAAGACCTAATCATTCCATTTGATGAAATAAGGATCGACGAGAAATTACACTTTATTGAAGAACCAATTGAAATTTGGGTGGATAAAGAGGAGAAACACTCACATAGTCGAAACCTCCCATAGTCAGAAGTTCGATGGAACTCAAAGCCGTGACCGGAATACACTTGGGAAAGAGAAGCCCAAATTTGGAAAATTAACCCACATCTTTTTGACTTTAACAAGAAAGGGGCAAGAAAATGAATCGATCTTCGAGGACGAAGATCCCTTTTTAGGAAGGAAGACTGTGACAATCCGTCAATTTCAGGTCGTTATTTTATTCTCGAGTATTAATTATAATTTTCATTTTTATGTTGAAATATGAACTCACAACTAAACAGGAAGAAATTAGGGTTTACAATTGTAATTTACGTAACGTCAACGAAGAACCGGAGAATCCTACGTTAAGCATCGACGTTTATATTTTCAAAATGCCGTAGAAATATTTTTATTTCATTCGTTTTTATTTTTCGTGTTGCGTACATTTTCTTTTCGTACCTTACGTAAAATTATTAAGAACAATGTTTATAATTATTGTTCGACTCGTACCGTACGTAAATTAAAATTTTCAGAGAAGTATCACAATTTTCGTAGAACTATTTTTAACTTGTTCGTTTTTACTTCGTGGTTTCGCCTTAACTCTCGTTTTATTTTACGTTTGTACCCGTACACTCAAACTACTACCAATCTTAAAAATTTTATAACACTAAACACAATATTTATAAAATTAAAACCACAAAAAATTACTTGCAATAAAAACCCACATCCTTGGTGGTGTGGCATCATATGGATGAAAGGCAAGACACTTGTCTTAACCTTTCATCCTAGCCTTGCATGCAAGTCTTACAAAACCATCAACCACTCATTTCATCCCATTGTTTACAAAAAAAAACTACACACACTCTTCCTTGCCCTTGTTCATGCCGTACACCATCATCATCATAACACCCATTTCATACAAAATTTCCAAGATCAAAAATCACTACACTAGCTAAGAAGATACCTTAAGTATAACCCTATACTTGGAGGATGAATTAAAGTGTTGAAAGAAGGTTTCCATACACTTTAGGGGCTGAGTAAATTCAAGAGATCATAGGTCATGCAATGGAAAATAATGGATGATCCTAGGGGTAATTGTTAAGATTCAAAGCTTGGTGTAAAAGGGGTTCCTTTGTTTTAGCGATATTCATCACTTACATCATTTTGTGGGTATACATCTTTACTTATTTTTGTGATTCTTGTAATTTCCTTGTAATTTACTTATAAAATGTAATAGTAAATGTGATGAAAATGGATGATCAAGAGTTTATGGGTTTTGTGTGTATTAGAAATTAGGTTAAAATGTAAAAACTAACTAAAACATGGTGAAAATCACTAGAAAAATTGGGACAGAATTGAACAGAAAGTTTGACACTTTTGTGTATGATAAATAATTGATTTGACTTATCTAAGTTGTGGACAAATGTTTTAGGAGCTAGTAGCAATTTGAATCAACTCTTGAAAGTAAAAATTGAGTGAGATATGCAAGTTTTACTAAAAACAAGACAATCTACCTTGCGTCCACTTACTTGATAAAAAAGTGCCTAGCTTACGAATTTAAATGCTAAAACTAGAAAGAGATGAGAAATGTAGCTAAATATATAAAGAACTATAATCAATTGGATGGTTTCTCAGATCATTATAGTTTGAAAATGGTGTTAAAAATGGTAAAAGTAAGTTTTCAGCCAATTATTGTAAATTGACTTTTGTATGAAAAAGTGACATTAAGTATATAATAACTCAAAATGGAGTATAGAGATAACTTATAATTTATAAAGTACACTTAAATATGAAACTAGAAATGATGTAAATATTATAAGTACATTATTTATGGTTAAAGAGATATGACTATTTTCATAAATACAAACCTATATAAAACTTTTACGTCTATATCCGTACCAAAAGTTGTAAAGCGTTTTTGCGACGAAAACCCGAGGTGGTAGGACCCACTTTTGGGAGTTTTTATATAATTAACCTACTGACCTTAATCTTATATCAACCTCGGAAACCCGAAAAATTTATACAAATTACACACGTAAACTTAAAATAGGCCATAAATCTTAAATGGGCCACTAGACCCAAAAACACTAAATTAAATTTAAAAGACCTATGGGCTTAGCATTGGCCCAACCCACTTGGGCTTATATGTGACAAAGGTCTGTCATGACAATTAAAAAGAACTCAATACTTAATGGCTTATAAATTGGGCCTATTGGGCTTTTTTGGACCAATTAGTGGATAAAACTAAGTGAAATAATAACAGAAAAAAACTATAAAAAAAGTCATAACTTTTAAAATTCACTTAGAAAACATAGTTGATATTAACTTAACCCAATTAATAACATGATCATCATACCTTATAATACATACTTTCTATTTTGGAGTCTTTATTAAACTTTTTACCCGACATAAAACCTAAAACCCATTACATGTGTATAGGTTTCCGAGTGATTACGCGCCGACGACCGAGTATCGTTTATTCGCCGATCTATTTTCTCTTCCGACATTGATCAAGTGAGTTTCATAAGCCTCGGCAGCATTTTTTATATTTATTAATTTGTTTTTAGAAAAACCCGCTAGGGAAAACATGCTTGTTATTTTAAAAATAGAAACACAAGGGACCCGAATGTAATGCTAGTAGCCTTGATTATTATAAGTTAGCATTAACTCGCTAATTAAAAAAAGTCCCGCGGAAATATCTGAATTTGTTAATTGCCCGGTGAATACGGCATGACGCTTGATACATTAAATAGTACTATTTGAGATTACCCACCTCCGAACCGTGACGACTATCTATCGTCATGTGTTGGGAACATAACACCAGTATGAGCAATGGTATAGAGAATAAGAGACAACTCAATATCGAGGGTTGTATAGTGGCAAAAATTTATTGAATATATGTAAGGTTCGATGTCATAGCTTATAATAATCCCCCTATATGAAGTCTGATCACAACGTTATTCCCTGATGATTAAAAACATACTTGTGTTCGGAAAATTTTATTGTTTATATATATAAACTCTATGAATTCACTCAACATTATTGTTGACTTTTAGCATGTTTTATCTCAGGTCCTTCAAGGTAATTCGGATTGATGGAGACATGAAGGCCCGCTAATTAATTATTCATTCGAAAACGTTTTGTGAAATATTGTATGATGTTGTAAAACTTAATTGGGGACCATGATGTAAACTTTTTATTATTCGAATATGAAAACTTTCCTAAAATGTCTCTTTCGAGTCTGAGATTTCTTCCTGTGATTTGAGTTTATTGTGCTAATAAGTAACAAACCATTGGACCCTTCCGCTGACCGAACTGAATTGAGGGTGTTACAATATGGTGGTGCAAAGTTGTAATGATGATTATTGACAAGAGAGGATATACTGTTTTTATGAGAGATGAGAATCGATGAACGAAGTATCATACAGAACAGATGAAGAACCTTGTTGGAGTAGGAACAATACCATGATTTAACTTCGTTCATAGGAATTTTTTCCTGGTATTTCATTCTTTTACTTATATATTTCTTCCCAGGACAATTAGTTTCCTCGGTCATCCTCAGCATTTATCATCCCCTCTGTCCAAATGTTACTGTCCACATCTGCTTCCCACTCAAGAATTACTTTTCACATCAAGAACCCCTGGCATGGATTCCAGTTCCTTCCTTTCACTTGAGGCCTAGAGACACTGTGGACTCATTAGGAACCCCTATATGTTACCATTCCTTCATATCGAGCCTCCAGTTCTAGCTGTCTCTTCTTGCTTCCATTTTCTTGCTTTCCTTGAGAGCTTTCATTATTCAAGTAAGCCTCTTGTCACAGGAGTAAATTTGATACCCTTGAGCTTCCTTAGACAATTAGAAGACCTTTTTCTTTGACACAAGAAAGGAATCTCTGAAAGCAATACCAGACAGTCTTCTTTAATGTGGGCTCGGTTCAGATTCAGACACAATCTTGCATAGTAGCATAACTTCCCTTGCAACAACTTCTCTTCATCTTCAGTTTAAGCCAGATAGATTTTACCCAATTCAAAAGCGTAAGTCTGTTTAGGGACGATGATGTCATGCAGGAGTGATCTCTAAGGCCTACAGAAAAAAGATTCAGCACTCAGATTAAACCATATTTCCATCAAGTTTGAAAGCTATAACCCTAGTTCTTTGCATCATGAGTCAGAGTTTTCAGAACAGCTGAATGAATGTAGAAGTGGAATTTGCTGATGCAGTGAATAGTCCCTATACCGAAGTTTGTGTTCTAGAAATATCAACTGAAAAATGTGAAGATAGGAATTCTTCTGCAACTTCTTAATCATCGAGAATGTTTCCCTTTCCAAAACTGTAACTGTTATTAGCAATAAAAGGATCTATTCACTCATCTTATAGGTTCAGTGCAGAAATTCTCTTCTGCCATCATATCTGGTTAAAAATATCAGAAAAAGATAACAAACATAACATATAATCAATTTAGATAAAGATGTTCTCCTTTGAGTTATTGACATGATGTGCCCTTGATTTCAATTAGTCACAAAGAATATTCCACAATTAGAAGTCACTAGACATTGGGTTAAGTCGAACATTGGTCAACCTTGTCTAGGTCTAGAGACTACTGATAGGCTCACTGACAAGTTAAACCAAGACTGTATGAGAGTCAACAAGACAAATGGTCCCTTAAGAATAGGCCTATAGAGTTATTGGGCTTATTGGGGCGTAAGAACAAATGGACAATTACCTAAAAGACACTGCCCAAGCAGATCACCAAAACCGCCATGCAGGTAGGTTAATATACCGCCTCAAGAATATTCAACCTCCATCTAACAATTTAACCAAGATCCAAGGCATTTTTAGATTATCTCAACTCTAGCAGACAATTTAACCACCCTACAGACATATTTACACCTACAGGATTTAACACCCTAACACTTTCACATTTGAACCATTTAAGACACATTCAAGACCAAGATAAACCTTATATTAATTCACTATTCTCCCCTTCAAAAATTGCATATGCGATTGCCATTTTTGATCTAGTGAATTATAATACCAGCTAATGTACGTTGGTCCACTTAACTAACGAACAAGCATGGGAAAATTTGAAGCTTGTTAATGAGAATGGTCAAAAACAAGAAGATTTCTCTTCTTTTGAAGATAAAGCGCACTGAAGCGTACACTCTCCTTTTCTTTGAAAAACTGGTTTCGTATAGAAGAATACGAAAGCCATCGACTTGAGCTAACAAACATTGAGTGTTTCGAAAGTAGCTCAAGACCGAAAAGATTTCTCTTTTCGTTATTAAGGATAAATGCACTAGCACGTACATTTTCCTTTTATCTGAAGATGGGGTTGCAATCTAACATTTGATTACAAGCCATTACCATGAGCTCAAAACTTGGAATGTTTTGTTATATTAGCTCATGACCGAAAAGATTTCTCTTTTCGTTGTCAAGGATAAATGCACTGACACGTACACTTTCCTTTTCTCTGAAGGCGTACACCTTTCTTTACTTTAAGGAACAGGGCTTGAAGAGATGCCAACAGACGCCATTTGACATTAAGGAACGAGGTTTGAACCATTTTGTTCAAACATCTTTTGAAGCATGTTCATCAGATTTGAATTCCTTGAACTCCTGACGTATGAGATATCAGTCTTTTTGGTAACCAAACTCTGAGTCTTTCCTTTAAAGGATTGACAGATGTACCTGCACTTGAGTTAGAAGTACCTGCACTAAAATAAAGAGTTTGATTGCATTCATATGGGTTAGTGATATCATCATTTGAACCATTTGGAGGTTCACTGTCAACTTTGGTTGTGCTATCGGTGAACATCTTTCCAGTAGGTATCCACCTAAGACTAACAGTCTTGAAAATTCTACCCGTTGGTTTCCACCTAAGACAAGATCTAGGAGTGTGTGGTTTCTCATGCACAGCGGAAGACTTATTGAGAGAAAACCTTTGTCCTATACCATTCTGCCTACCAGGTTTATGAGTGTGGTTCTTTGGTTCAACGGGATTGTTGTTTCTGATCTTGGGGGACTGAACTTTAGCACGAGAATTCACCTTATTCAGGATCTTTGTTATACAATCATCATGATTTGTATTAAAGATATATTTATGACAAATCGAACAAACAAATTGTTTGGAGTCCAAGAAGAAACTAGAATTCCTAGAGTGATCTACTAGAGGCACACCATTTGACATTCCACCACTACACTTAGATACAGGAGAACTCCTATATATGTTTCTAGGTTTTGGTGTACAAGCATTAGGAGTGCAGTGTGCTCTAGTAGAGGCCATATCCCTATGATTAGGAATCCTGGTTTTGTCTTGTGTCATTTTCCTAGCATCCTCTAGAAAGTACGCATGAACCATATCATTAGAACCATACGATTCTTTATGACTATTCCTAGAGTAGTTAGGTGCATTCACCTGATGAGGTTTTGCAGCAGCAGATTCTCTAACTTTAGGCAAATAATGAGGAGTGACTGTTTTTGACAAATCATTTTTCTCATCAACTTGGGAGGCAAACCGTGGTCTTGACATTCTAGGTCGTTCAGACGTAAACGCATTCGGTTGTCTAACAACTAAATGGTTTCTAGATGGTTGTAAAGGCGGCTTCCCTAAGATTGATGCTTTGGCAAACTTAGAATCTACGATATTTCCTTTTAACTTTCTAAGTTCATTTTTTAATACCGCATTTGCAAAAACCTTTTCCTGAATCTGAGCTTTTAAATCAGCATTTTCGACAGACTTTTGATTAATTTAAGATATTAAAGAGTCACTGTTGTCTTTATTCTGAACGCGTGTCTTTTTAATTGTATCATAAAGTTCTTTGTAAGTCTGTTTCAAATGCTCTTTTTCTTTATGTAATTGCTCATTTGCTGCAAGTAATTTAGCCACACTATGTTCTAATTCGATGTTAATAGTTTCAATTACATCGATGTCATTTTTAACTTTGGCTTCATTACTTGCTTCCTTCACACTTTTAATTTGATTCTTCAAGTCGCAAATTAGTGTGGTTTTGGCCTGTAGCTGAGCTTTCAAATCATTTATCACAAAAAATTCACGAAATTCAGGATATTCCTTATTCTTACATGGTTTGTTACTATGAAAACTTTCTTCCTTTTGTTGTATTGAAATTTCAAGTGAAATACAATGTTTTTCAAGTTGTAAAAATCGTTTTGAAAGTTCATTGTAAACTTCCATACAAACCATATCTTTCGTTTTGAGAAGCTCAGCATTAAGCAAAGCATCCTGGTCAATCTCTCCTCCCCTATGACACATATTTGTTTTAAAACTTTTATCTAAATTAAATTATAAAAAATATTAAATGACTTCGAAAAATTCTGAAAAATTTTCTAAAAATACTTTACACTATGTTCTACCTACGAAAAATAAGAAACACAAAGCTGGCTTAATAAATAAGCCCGAAATAAGCTTATACAGCTTATAAGCTTAAAAGCCAAAAACACCTTAAATACCAAAGCCCTTGAGTCTTTAACGAAAAAGACCCAAGGGCGCAGCGGTATAAGTGTGTGTTATAAAGGGGGACTGTATCGAGGGGTACCGGGTTCGAGTCTTGCTCACCCGGACCCCTTGTCTTTCCCTCTTTTTTTTTCAAAAACTTCAAAAAGCAAAGTTGTTAAGCTCGTGGGGCTTAACAACTTTGTCAACTACAAGTTTTTATGAAAAGCTCTAAATAAGCTGAAAAATCAGCTTAAAAGTGACAGTTTGCTTAAAACTTGCTTAAAGGCTAGAATAAGCTAAGTCATGGGACACTTGGACTTGTGGTGGACACATAAGCTAAACCTTGGACAGAAGCAAAGTTGTTAAGCTCGTGGGGCTTAACAACTTTGTCAACTACAACTTTTGCTGAAAAGCTCTAAATAAGCTGAAAAATCAGCTTAAAGATGACAGAATGCTTAAAATGGCTTAAAAGCTAAGAAATGCTAAGTCCCTTGGCACATTATGGTCGAATAAGCTAGGACTTGGATTAAATAAGCTAAAAAAGGTCTAAACCTAACCTAGATAAGCTAAAAAGGCTACAAGCTAAAACTAAATAAGCTGTTGAAAGCTTATGATGACAGAAACTAAAAGCAAGCTTAATGGGCAAAAAGAGCTTAAGTTTGGCACTTAAATAAGCTAGCAAAAGGGAATAAGCCAAACAACTATCTAAACTATCTTAAATAAGCTACCAGGACACAAGTGCTTATGAAATAAGCTGAATAAGACTAAAATGAAAAATAAGCAATCCTTACACTAATACTAAGCTAAAAACAGTCAAAGTGCTAGTTGAGGCTTAAAAATAAGCCATCAAATAAGCTTCCTAAAGGTTGAAACTTAAGGGGCTTATACAAGAGCTTATAGGCTCTTGAAATAAGCCAAGAGATTGGGCTTAAGTACACTAGAAGTTTAAGAAAAAGGGGCTTAAAATCTCCCCTTTGCACCAGGGGAGATTAAAGCTTAACTCAAGGGGCTTATTTGACAGCTTATTTAAAGCTGTCAAATAAGCTCAAATTAAAAAGATAAGCTAAAACAGATTGAGTACCCTAGCTATTGGACTTATGCACCAATTTTTAGCTTTTAAAAACCATAAAAACCTGCTGATTTTTGATGGTGAAAAAGGCTAGAAATTTTGACACTAAAAACCTTGGTGGTTTTTGACTCACAAAGTCAAAAGACCAAGGAGTTGTTACAGCTTGTTTAACACCACCTTACACTCTCTTTTTGAACCCTTAACTCAAAATCACAAGTGCTTAACTAAATAAGCACTTGTGGTTTTCTTAAAACACCACAGTTTCAAAAGTTGTTTATAAAAACTTTGAAAAACAATTTTCAACCTTAAAAAACTTTTAAAAACAGCTTAAAACAAGCTTAAAACTTAAGCTTAAACTAGCTAGATTACCTCAACCCATACACAAAGCATTTTGACCCGTTTTGAGTGTTGACCCAAACACTCCTTAAGTTTTTGAAAAGACTTTTTAAACCTATAAAAGCTAATTTAAAACTGAAATTTTAGAAGACTAATGAGACTTAAACAATATTGAACACTAAAAAGTTAAAAAGTTCAAAGAATAAGCACTTAAATCAGAACAATAAGCTAGGACAGAATTAGCTTATTTAGACAGATTTCAAAGTAAATTGCATATAATGAATTGAAAAGCATGAAAAGGCATGAATACATTGATAAACATGAATAAGCACATAAAAACAATGTCCTCAATGGAAGGAAGGTTGGTTTGATATGGACCATCTGAAGGGGTACCATATGCCAACTCATCAAGTCTCCATCTATCGGTAAAGACACACGCACCTTCACAAGGTACATCAAGAATTAGAGCAAATTCTTCAAGAGAGTAAGAAACAAATTGATTTTTAATAACAAACTCGATAAACATTTGACCTTGGTTGGAGTAACTGACTCGATATTGACTATAAACTCGAGAATGAAGCGAGGACAAATTTGTTCACTTATTTCAAGGAGACACTCGAACTCGACAAAATGAAACAAAGACCGAACAATGTAACGGCTTTCTAGGTCTCTTAGTTTTTCTTTTATAGGTGTTCGGTATTCATGTGATATCATTGGTATGTAGGCTCTTGTATTTTTATGATCTTCGAATGACTTACGAGGCATGATTTCCTAAAACAAAAGCGAAATCACATTTTATTATCGTTTCACATGTAATATGTCAAGAGAATTATTTCTAGTGTGTGCCTAAATGTAACAAATATGGAGTAACTATTAACTCGACCTAAATATAACATCCTAAGAGTTAACCCAAACGCTCCTTAATTTGATTTTGCTCATCCAATCAAGTAGAAAAATACATATGAATTATGTATCTCCAAATTTGTTCATGAGACCATTTGATGTGTTTTGAAAATGTTTTTGGGGTTGGATTTAACAATGCAGAACAACCAATTTTATTATGTTCCTAAGTGAGTGATTTGAAAAAAAAATTGAGGTTTTTTTTGGTTCGAAATCCTAATTTTTCAAACAAATTCAAAAATGTTGCAAATAAATACTATATCTACGGGACGCATATTAGTTATACAATGTATTCCTTAAGTACTCTTAATTGTACAAAATTGAAAGATGAAAAAGTAGAAAATCCCTAATTTTAATTTTTGGTGTTCATTAGGAACCCTAGACTCAAATTGAAAGAAAATAGATGAAATGACTTACAATTGATGATCTTTGTGATATTAGGATTGATTATTAGTGTTGATTTGATCTTCAATTGATGTTTAGATGGTTGATTTTGAGTTTTGGTGGGTTTTGAGTCGTGTTCGTCAATGGCAGCAGGTAAGGGGGTGTTTGTTTTTCTGTTTTAAAATGTTTTGTTTAAGTGTCCCATTTTTGTGATTTGCTGGTGACGGTCCCATATTTACCGGCAGTCCCAAATATATTGGGAGGCCGCCTATATGGGGGCCGCCCTCAGCCAAGGGTTTTTGGACATGGTTTTTGACAAAAATTTTACGAAGAAGAGTGACATTTTAATTTGCATTTCGCGAATTAAATATGCTTAAAGTACTTCAGGTGAAGTATTTAAGTTGTCACGACACGGAATGGAACAGGGACTAGAATTGAGACAGAAGAAAGAGAAGCGAACTAAGATGATTTATGGAATGTGTTCCATCATTCCTAAACCAAAACGTAGATAGTTAAACGATTTACGTTTAAGGGGTTTTATAAGAATGTCGGCGATGTTGTCGATGAACGACACTTTTTTGATTGAGATATGTCCTTTCTGGACATTATCACGAAGAAAGTGGTGGCGTATTTCGATGTGTTTGGTACGAGAATGTTGCACCGGGTTTTTCTAAGGTCAATCGCGCCTTTTGTTGTCGCACATGATGGGAACGTCATCGAGTCGTACGTCATAGTCGATGAGAGCTCGTTTCATCCATAGTGCTTGTTGACATGCCTTTCCGGCGCTTACGTGTTCGGCTTTGGTAGTGGATATAGCAAGAGCAGTTTGTTTCTTTAAGAACCAAGATGTCAAACAACATCCCACGAACATACAAATACCACTAGTGCTCTTTTCGGTCCACATAATCTCCCGCATGATTAGAGTCAGCATATACTACGGTTTCTATGCCAGTCCCCTTAGGATACCATAATCCTAAGTGCATAGTGCCTTTAATGTATCAGAAGATACGCTTAACCGCTTTAAGATGCGAGGTTTTGGGAGCCTCTTAGAAGCAGGCACGAAGGCAAACACTAAACATGATATCGGGCCTACTTGTCGTTAGGTATAATAAACTACCTATCATGCCTCGATACTTGGTACTATCTACCGACTCACATTCTTCATCTTTCGTGAGTTTAGTATCGGAGGACATTTAGGTTTTCATTGGTTTAGACTCTTCTAGACCAAATTTCTTAAGCATTTCTTTAATATACTTAGATTGATTAAAGAAAATACCATCTTCCATTTGTTTTATTTGTAATCCAATGAATAAGTTAAGTTTACCCATCATGCTCATCTCGAACTCATCATGCATGATTTTAGAAAATTCATCACACATGTCTTGACAAGTCAAACCGAATATAATGTCATCGACATATATTTGAACAATGATGAGATTTGAACTTTTCTTCTTAGTAAAAAGAGTGTTATCTACCATTCCTATTTTATATTCATGTTTAATAAGGAAAGCTTTTAATCTATCATACCAACTTTGGGTTTCTTGTTTAAGACCATATTAATAGCTTTCTTGAATTTATAAAACATGATCCGAATTTTCGAAAATCAAATGAATATGGAGGTTGTTGCCATTATACCTCACATTGATAGAACGATCAGGAATGCACTTTTTACATCCTTTTGAATAGTTTAAAGTCTCAGGCACAAGGCATAAGCTAATAATATTCTAATGGACTAAAGTCTAGCAAAACCGGGCATAATTTTATATAATCGATGCCCTTTTGTTGGTTGTAGCCCTGAGCAACTAACCTAGCCTTATTTCGAGAAACAATACCGTTCTCGTCTAACTTATTTTTAAATACCAACTTAGTTCCTATAATTATCATATTCCTAGGTTGAGGAACTAACTCCCAAACGTCGTTAGCAACAAATTGATTTAATTCTTATTGCATGGTGACTATCCAACTTTCATCTCCTAATGCTTCATTCACATTCTTAGGTTCTATAGTTGATATAAAACAAAAGAAGTTACTTTGGTTTTGGGCTTGTGACCTAAGGGTTCTTTGGTTAAGGTTTCCTATGATATTATCTAATGGGTGGTTCTTAGATTCCTTAATGTTGACTATTTTATCAATCTCTAAAGTTTCATCCACAATGTCATTTTCTAGGTTTTTATTTTCGCTGACTTTAATTGCTTCTTCTTCATCTAAGTCATCATCCACCAAGGGTGATGTCTTAGAGGGTGGAGGAGTTTCATCGAATGTCCCGTTAAGTGATTCTTCAACTTTCCTAGTGTGTTTGTTTAGGGTGATGTAGGCTTTACTATTTTGAGAATAGCCTAAGAAGACACCTTCGTATGACTTTGGGTCAAACTTGGTAAGGTAGTCTTTTGTGTTCAAAATGAAGCACTTGCTTCCAAACACTCTAAAATAATCTAACTTAGGTTTTCTACCTCTTAAGAGTTCATAAGTTGTTTTTCCTAGAATGGCTCTAATGAGAATTCGGTTGAGAATGTATGTTGAAGTATCTACGGCGTTACACCAAAACTTTTGTGGTAACGATTGCTCATTAAACATAATCCTACTCATTTTGAATTGTCCTATAATTCCTTTTCTGGACCAGCCATTTGATGGAAGGAGGTGCGTGGAGCGATAAATTATGCAGAAAGAAATTATGTGTAATACCGTTGGTATTGCAAAACTCTCCAAATTGCACCTCATTATCAAATTCTCTACCGTGGTCGGTTCCAATTGACACTATTGAACAACCTAATTGGTTTTGGATTTTCCTACTAAATATTTTGAATTGATCGAAATCTTCGGTTTATCCTTAAGAAATCTAGTCCAAGTATACCTAGAGTACTCATCTCTCAGAAGGACTGCACAAAGGTTATGACAGGTTTCAGAGTCTTCTGAGTCAACTTGAGATTCATGGTGCAGGTGTCTCCTCTGAAGATGCCAATCAGAAGTTCCTTAGGTCTTTACCTTCTTCTTGGTCCCAAGTATCCTTAGTCATAAGGACCAAGCTAGGAGTGGACAGTCTTAGTTTTGATGATCTCTATAACAATCTTAGAGTCTTTGAGTCTGATATTAAAGGCTCTACTGGATCATCTTCTAGTGCACAGAATGTCGCCTTTGTTTCTTCTGAAAGCATTAGCAGTACTAATGATGTTAGTACTGCTTATGGTGTTTCTACTTCTTCTGGCTACAACTCATAAAGGGAAATTTCATCATACACTGATGAACTCATGTACTTGATATAGCAATTCTATACACGTAAATAATAAAATATATAATATGATGGAAAATTACCAAATTACCCTTGAGGACAAAGGTAAAAAGGAAAATCTTCAAAAATATATATAATATAATACGTATATAAACCGGGAAGTATGATTCCCGGGTCGTTATCCCCCAACGATTTGTGAAATTGAAACTACGTTTGATGATCGGACAATGATTTGAATTGGAAACAAAGATTGATTTGATTATCTACTTTTAAAAATTAAAATAAACAAATTATAACAATTAAGCACGAGGACAAATAACGGGAAACCAAATTTTAACTAAAAACGCAAAACGGGACTCCTAAACGGAGGTCAAAAACCCTAAATTCCTAAAATTAAACCTAACTTAATTTCTTTCTTTTTAAATGGACTCTATTTGACTAAAAAGTAAGTTTTAAAAGAAACGGAGTTGAAATGAGCTTTAAAACACGAAAAATGAGAACATGAACGAATCTCGTTCTTTAAAAATCAATTTTTTGCAAATTAGACCCTATGAAAGCAAAACCAATTTTCCTATAAACTTTATGATAAAAGAAAATTTTCTAAAAAAAATTATATTTTTCTGATTATTTTTCTATTTTTTATGATTTTTTTAAGTTTTTAATGAAAATAAATGTTTAAAAATACTAAACTATCTATAAAAATTCTAGAAAAAATACAGAAAATAGCTTATACTAATTAGAACCTAGGAAAAATAAGTTTGAGATCACAGCTTATCGAATAAGCCACGAAATAAGCTAAAACAGCTTATTAAGCTTTAGGGAAAAACGTGTATAAAAGATAAATGTTGCAAGGTTATAACGAAAAAGACCCAAGGGCGCAGTGGTAGTGAGTGGTGTGTGTTATAAAGGGTTGAAGGTGTTGAGGTCGGGGGTTCGAGTCTTGCTCACCCCCGATTTCCACCTTCCCCTTTTTTTATAAAAACTTATAAAAGCAAAGTTGTAGAACAGTTGAAAATAAGCATTTTTAATAAAAGAAACTTTTTATGAAAAGCCCTAAATAAGTTGTTAAATAGCTTTAAACTTGACAGAAACTACTTAGATAATTGGTTTGGCTTTTTCTTAAACTAAATAAGCTAGAAACCTTAATAAGCTAAAGTTAAGACTAAATAAGCTATTAAGCTAATGAGCTAAATAGAACTAAAAATAAGCAAGTAATAAGCTAGAAAACTAAATAAGCTCTAGTTTTAAAATCAATTACCAAACAGTCCTTAAGGACACTTTGAGCTTAAAATTAAGCTCTTAAATAAGAACTTAAAGACATGAGACTTGATTTTAATGAAACTTTGGCCTAAATGCTATATAAAAATGCTTTTTGAAAGAGTTTTTGACAACAAGAGCTTATAGAAAAAGCTCTATGAAAACAGACAGTTAGCTTAATAGCTGCTGAGCTCTACTTAGAAAAAAAAAGAATGCAATTTTAAAAGCTTAAAAACAGATAGTCTAATAAGCTACTTATTAAAAACTAAATGCAAACTTATAAACTATGATATATAAGCTACTTTATTGCTGAAAATGAAAACTTAACAACTATTTTATCCTAGTTAAAAAGAAGCTAGAAAATTACAGTTTGGGTGTTTCCCCTATCTGATGCAGTTGACACCAATGAGACTCAAAATCAAATCATCAAAATGCAGGCCTAATGAAACTTATGCTAACACTTTTAAAACTCATGCCTAGATACAAATTAAGCAAAGACACTAACTAAATCTGAATTAAGCTAATTATGCAACTAAAACTAGACAGATTATGTCCCTATGAAAACTTAACTCAAGAAAACTGAATTAACCCTATTATGACTTATGATACTAGCTTAAACAAACCTAAATAAGAGTTTTAAAACAAACTTTAAAGACCAAAAGGCCACAAGCAGTTCTAACTTGTAGTTAGTACTGCTGTGCCAAACACCCCTTTAACTAGACTCAAAACCATTTAAACTTATGAAAATGTAATCCAAAGCTCAAATCTAAATAACCAGATAATTAACAACTTATAACAGACCTAAAAAGATAAAAACACTAATCCAATAAACAGAAATCAATAAACTACTAGCTGCACTAATATTTTTGGTTTTTTTATTGATTGTAAGGATAATTTAAGCTAAATTAAGATATAAGTTATTTTAACTAAAAACCGATTATCAAATAAGTTTAATAAGCATAATAACACATTAATAAGCACAAATAAGCAAACAATTAAGCAAAATAAGCTAAACTATACTAAGAAATTTAAGACAAGAAAGCTTAAATGAAAATTTACTTTAACCTTAGCTAAACAAAGGTATCAAAGGCTCTATTGAGCTGTCTACAAGCTCTAGCTTATCAATGATAATGTTAGGATTATGGAAAAGACTCGGTCACCCCCGTGTATTGTTTAGTATAGCAAAACTCGTAGTTAGAAAGTAAGCGTATGACTAGTAGTATTGGGCCGGGCCTTTAGCCCACTTGTAAGCCTATACTCAAGCCCATTGGGGCATAAACACTCATGTATATAAACCTCTTCCTAGCCATGGGAAGGGGTTGGTTGTTTAATTTATGATAATACTTTGTCTTGCACTTTCTCTCTCTAGAAATATCACTTTCTCTCTCTAAGATTAAGTATCCAACCCATCATCTCTTATTTGTGTTATGATATCATGTATACTACAATTGGTATCGGAGCACATGGGATGATTAGCTAGATTGTGTGTGCGTTTCCTTGGTTAGTTTAGATCAAAAGTTTGGTTTTTGAAGGTTTATGGTCTT
>BQNB010089048.1:0-24076 GCA_026074375.1 Tanacetum coccineum
TCCTTTTTGTCCGAATTAAAGTCCAAATTCCAAAAAAATGAAAAAACGTCAATAACTCATAGAAAACAAGGGTTTTGGGCTTTGAAAAATCCTTAACCAGCTAAAGGCTAGTTATAACGTGATCCGTCACGTTTTTCTCTTCGATTTGAGAGGTCACAGGCCTGAAACGGACTTACGGATCAAAAGTTATGGCTATTTTACTGAAACCCTTTTCTTCACGCAAGATTTCTTAGACAAAACGCAGTGCAATCTTTAACCAAAACGCAGTGACACCAAAATGCAGTGACACAAAAACGCAATGACACAAAAACGCAATGACTTTGGTCAAAACGCAATGAATCTTGGTCAAAACGCAATGAAATTTGGTCGAAACGCAATGAATTTTGGTCAAAACGCAATGAATCTTGGTCAAAACACAATGAAATTTGGTCAAAACGCAATGAAATTTCTTCAAAACGCAATGAAATTTTGGTCAAAACGCAATGAAATTTGGTCAAAACGCAACGACGTTTGTCAAAACGCAACGACTTTTGTCAAAATGCAATGACTTTTGTCAAAACGCAACGACTTTTGTCAAAACGCAACGACTTTTGTCAAAACGCAATAACTTTTGTCAAAACGCAATGAAATTTCTTCAAAACGCAACCTGCAATCAAAACGCAATGAACCAAAACGCAACCAAAAACTCAAAACGCAACATGAAGAAAATCAAAACGCAACAAGAAGAAATCAAAATGCAACAAGAACTTTGCCAGAGAGTCAAAACGCAACGACGAAATATACGACTTTTTCTTCCAAAAATCGCCTAAAAATCACCCTTTTTGACCTTTTAACTTGATTTCTCTTGCACAATTAGCTACCTTATGTCTAGATCCTGCTTCATAACATAAACATTCACACATCTAAGCACAAAAATCCGAGTTTGATTTTTTTTGAACCAAGAACAAAAAGTAACTAAAAATTTGAGCTTGTTTAACCACACAAATGAATCACGAATCCACTTAGGCTCTGATACCACATGTTATCCCACTAGTTTAATCCATTACACAACAATAATTTATACCAAGATGCTAGAAAATGAGAAGAAATCTAGAGAGAGAAAGTAGAGAGAGAAACTAGATTAGAGAGAGAATGGGAAAGTTACAAGTGAAGTGAAATGTAACCAACACCGTGGAAAGTTCCTTATATGCCCCGTCAATTAAAAGTGACTGCGAGGGATATTTAATTGGAACGGGCTCGAGTTTTGCTTGGGATTATACCCATAACATATTACAATATTAGATTAACATCGAGCCCAATTCCCGATAATCTTCTTATCTACAACCTTAACTATTTAAGACCGAAGCTCCTTCGGAGAGTGACCGAGCTTCTTGTTCGGACTCAATTATTTGAGGACTAACACATATCTTTACTAATACTTATTCTACATCATTGGTTTAATACTGTTGATTTTACAACTTCATTTACAAACACATATTACATGGTTGTATTACAAACTTGGTTTCATACCTTGTCATTACTCGTTTGATATATGTTTACGAATTCTGTTTACCATATCATTTCGATTCAAATATCTTGATTTATATCACATATTTCTATCTTTTGGTTTTAAGTACTAAAAGCTATTTAGTACATTGGTTACTTTTATTTGGAACACAAAGTACTTTACGTGAGAATTTTCACCTTTTTACGTGTTTTTGCCTAAGTTACTCTATTGCCTGAAGTCCCCTTATTCATGAAACCGTTATTTCTGACCGACGAGGATATCCGGTTGAGGAGCGCGAATGCTGTGAATAGATCTATTGGAATGAACTCCCATGTAACGGGTAGATAACAACGCAATAACCATGTACACGGACGCCATTAAATTTAAGGAAACTAGGTGTTAGCAATGCACTACCGGGCATCTAAACTTTATAAAACAATTAAAAAAACGTTACTTAAGGTTTCGGGTGTATGAGCTATAGCGAAACCGTAAATTATGTATCTATGTGGTTTTGTATTTGTTATAGTAGACCAATACATTTTGAAAAAAATCAATGAATCTCTGCTGTCCATACTACTATTGAATTATTACTAATTTCTGAAAACACTTTTAATTATATTGCGGTTGGAGCAATAAACACTTATAAACTCTATTTGTTCTTACATTTACTCTTACATTTTGGCGATTATTATAAGGATTAACATGGTCAGGCACTTTATGTTATAAATCTTTTGGATCACCAACAATTTTCATTTATACTTACAAAACTCTATGAACTCACCAACTTTAATGTTGACACTTTTAAGCATGTTTTTCTCAGGTGAATTAGATGCTTGGACTATTTGATGTGCATTGGAGTCTTTACATTTAAGTTTTTCATGGTGATGTAATTATGGGACAAATGTTTTATATCAATTTCAAGAAAATCAACGAGATAACTTTTCAAACGACACAGTTAGAGGTCGTTCTCTTGTATCTTGTGCTATTGTATTATGAAGTAACGCCCCCTGACATATTTCCGCTGCGACACATTTTTGGGGGTGTTACAGCAACGTACTCATGGAATGTTATGTTTGAATGGGAGAAGTTGGATACCCTGTCGAGGTAAATTAAGAGATTTGATTATGAATGAATCGCATAAGTCAAAGTATTCGGTACATCCTAGATCGACAAGATGTCTTCAAGATTTAAAAGATAGCTGTATTGGTGGGCGGAATATGTAAGCAGAGATTGCCACCTTACGTCAGTAAAGTATTGACTGTGCCTAAGTCAAGGCCGAATACCAAAAAACCATCCAGTTTTTTTTTTTGTTTTGTTGGTTCAACCTGTGATCCCAGTATGGAAGTGGGAAAACATTACTATGGATTTCGTTACTAAGTTGCCAAAGACATAGTCTGGTCAAGATACAATTTGGGTAATTATAGACCAATTCATAAAGTTTTCTCATTTCTTACCAATAAAGGAAACGACTTAATTGGTGAAGTGATGAGGAATATACTTGAAGGAAGTAGTCTCGAGGAATGGAGTGCCAGTTTCGATTATTTTTTATCGAGACAGTAAGTTTACATCTCATTTCTGGAAATCGTTGAACGAGGCCCTAGGTACTCTATTGGATATGAGTACAGCTTATCACCCGCAGACTGATGGTCAAAGTGAGAGCAAACCATCCAAACTTGGAAGTGAACATTCTAGGTGCTTGTGTGATTGATTTTAGGAAGGTTGGGATAGACACTACCTTTGATGAAGTTTTCCTTAACAACAAACAGCTATCTACGAGTATCAAAGGCAGCCACGTTTGATAAGCTCATCTACGGCGAAAAGTGTAGATCAACTATTTATTAGGCTTCAAGGTTGGTGACGCTCTTCAGCTTAATGGTCCGAAAATTCTTTTATTGAAACACCCTAGAAGATATTCAGATCAAGAATTGATTCAAGTGCACAAGTTTAGATAGAAGAGCTTACGTCAACAGGGATTGTTAAGCCATTAGGAGTTTGAGGTTGGAGATAAGGTCATGATAAAAGTGTCACAATGGAAAGGGGTGATACGTTTTGGCAAACAAGGGAAGTTAAACCCTCGCTATATTGGACCTTTCAAGATTTTTGATAGGGTAGGAATGCTTGTGTATCAACTTGAACTCCCAGAACAATTAAGCCGAGTTCATAGCACTTTTCATGTTTCAAATTTGAAGAAGTGTTTCGTAGACGAACCACTAGCTATTTCGTTGGATGAGATCCAAATTGATGACAAGCTTAATTTCATTAAAGAACCAGTTGAAATTATGGACTGAGAAGTTAAAATGTCTGAATTCAGAGACACTTTTTCCAACTGAGAAGATCCGTTGGAATTCGAGACGAGGGCCCGAGTTTACTTGGGAGCGCGAAGACCAAATGAAGAAAAAGTACCGTCATCTTTTCGTTAACCCTTCATCCACGTCTTAAGCTTTGAGGACAAAGCTCCTTTAACGGGGGGAGAATGTCACACCCTGAAAATTTCAGGTCAATATTTTAAACTTTTTCGATAATTATTTTTGACTTTTATACGTTACGTTTAAATCCGGCAGTTTACCGGGAAGTTAATCCGCCTAAATCTGAAAAACATCATCGGGACGCGTTCCGACTTCGGATTTTGATTAGTTTAGATATTATATGAGTTATTTTATCTTTTCTAAGTGTTTCGTAGTTTACGATCACTCTCGGTATTTATTTTTACGCTTTAACGTTTAAATTACGTTTTTCGCATTTTTGATCAAACAGAACCCCGAAAACCAGCAATCTTTTCGTGTAAACTTTTGTTATCGTCCATCTCATAATATTAAGTCAAAAATTTCATTCATCCCCCCCCCCCCTCTACCTCAAAACACAAGGGGCATACCACTATAAATTAACTCCTATGAAATCTTTTCACTTTAATTTGAAACTTATGCATGCATAATTAGGATAGTGACCTCTTTGTCTTAACCTTCCCATGCCAACACCTCTCTTACACAATTGGTCATCTTGCATGTGAGGACCACAAAGGCACTAACTTGAAATAGATTTAATTAACTAAACTTGGAGCCAAAGCAAAATAATGAACTTCTCTCCCCCCCCCTCCTTAGCCTACATCAAACGAACCACAAGGACCATGAAGTCCTTGGTTCACTCTTTTTGCTTAGTTCACCCACTTCTAGTCCCAAAAATATCTTAAACCCTAGAACCTTTCCCTATATAAACACCACTTATAAGAATTTTAGGTCATTCATCACAATTCTAGCCTCAACAAAAACTCACACACCTCTCCATCTCTTTCTCTTGGGTCACGACAAGAAAAACAACACCAACAACAGTCCTAGTTGTGGATTTTTTGTTTAAGATCCCATCTATTTCAAATCTTATTTCTAAACCATATCTAAGGATGTTCAAAAGGGTTTGATCATAGTTTCAGGTTTTTTCTTAATGATCTAAGTTTAGTGGTTTAAGATTTGTTGTTGGGTTTTATAGATCTATTATTTTGGGGTATAGATCTTGTGATTTCTCTACTTGTTCTTCATTCTTATAAGTATCTTGGATCTTTCTTTGTGGTTTACTTACATTCTTCTTATATGTTCAAAGATCCATACATCCATATGTTGTGGTTTCATTTTTGAAAGATTATAAAACAAGATTTCATAAATAATGTTGATACATTGTTTTATAGTTAAAATTATTATGTTCTTGTGAGATGAGAGTTGAATGAGTGTTGCAATAAATTGAAAATGATAGGGATTAGGTTAGTCTTAGGTGTGGTTTTGTTATGGATTAGTTGTGAATGGAGATTAGGCTAGATTATGCACTATTGTGAAGTTTGGGTGGATTTTGGTTGCGTTTTTGACAAAACGTGCTTGCTGTCCCGAATTTGTTTTGGGGTTTTGTTTGACCTAAAAATGTTTTCATTAGGCGTAAAAGTAGTTTTTGGAGAGCTCGTTAACGAATAGATAGTTTTTCATATCGCACATTTTAATTTGATTGAAAAGACCAAGTTATAGCCAAATGAAACTTGAAAATTTTTCGACAAAACCGAATGAATGGTGTGCTGATTTGAATAATAAAATAAGTTTTCGGATATTTTTGGACTTTCTAAACACTAGAGAAACATATAGTAACACACCTATAGATTAGTATCATTTAAGACGACGTATAATATTTAGGAAATGCGATATAGTTACTAAAAATGTAAGTTTGGTTAAAAATTTTAGCGAAACTGAACTTTTAGAAGTTGCGATTAAGGCTAGTTAGTGCGTTTTGAAAATATGAAAACTTAATAATTTAGGGGACGGTATTAACGTTTGATAACTAATAACTTTCCTAAATTAGAAACTTTCTAAAAAAATAGTAATTTTGGTTAAACATCGAAAACTAACGAAAAACTATATGAATTTTATTTTGCCATATTGTTTTGATAATCAAGACTAAAGCAAACTCACATGGATGTATGTCTTTGATGTTTGAACTTATTGTGCAATTATTGCATGCTTTAGTAGTTTCATGGGACGCAGATATTATTCTAGGTCGCGGCTAGATTTATATATCATCTTTTACTTTGCACGTGATTATTATTTGCTCATTTTTGTTAAGGTGAGTTCATAGCCTCATGTTTTACTACTTTTACTTTACTATTTTGGGGTGAGAAACATTGCTTGTTTTTAAACTATGGACACAGTTACTTTACGTTTCCTTTTTCCTGATTACGTGTTGCCTAAGTAGCCGAAATAACCATAATGCCGAATTTTCATGTAAAATCAATGCTTAACCGACCGTACGGTTTTAAGCAAACTGTGAATTTTGTAAATATTTCTTTTAGATAATTATCCCTATACGTGGTAAGTAGCGCTTAATAGATTCGGAGGTCACGAACAATTTGGATATATACATATGTCGGGAATGTCAATAGGTGATACTGGTCAGTTACCTTTAGGGCGCAGACTTATTTGGCATTTTAAATTGCTTCCTTTTAAATTGAGCTTCGGTGTCATGAGAGATTAGTGCAAACGTAAATGCCTCCCCAACCACAACCACCCCCCCACTTTTATGTGATGATCTGTATCTCTTATAACTGTCACGTGCGTACTGTGAACTTGTGGTCCACCTTTAATATTAAATTTAAACCTATGAATTCACTCAACTTTATGTTGGTCCATTTAGCTTTTTTTTCTCAGGTGCTTTTGCTATCGATGTTATGTGGCTTATTTATGTTGTTTTCCTTGCATTGGACCGATTTTCTAATAGCTATTATTATCTATGTTAACATCGTTGCCAAACTTTAAAACCTTTTATTCGCTTCCGCATATTATCATTGGGCCTATGTAAACTTTAACTATTTTAATCAATACAACGATGTTGGATTTTAAACCTACCCATAGAGGTCGTTCTTTGTATCTTGTCGATAAATGTTGATGTGTATTATGATGTCAACCCGTCACGTGTTTCCGATCTAGGCCCCGTTAGGGTTGTTTCTGTGAACAGTAATTATCTTGTGTATTTGTGTGATTTGGATGTTGTGTAAATCCGATAGTATAGATCTAGTGATCATGTATTGATTTTGAAGTGGTAGATTGGTTCTAGCTAAGATTAGGACTCGACATTTAGCATAGTGTCGGAAAATAACATAAGCGACGTGTAAACGGTTTTCTCCGCCTGAAGGGATCTTGTTGACATTAGTGCTAATCTCGAGATAGGATACTCGAGGAGTGGAGTAGGGCGAAGAAGAGCTTCGTAGCCGAACCACTATAAATCTTGGTGTCTTGGTTTGATTGTTCCTTCTCTTATCTCTTTATATTGTTGTGATTGTTATTTACTATTAGTTTAGATATTTACTTGGTTGATTCATATTGTTGGTTTGTTAAACATACTACTCGAATCTAAGCATTCCAAATGCAAAGTTTTAAAACAAAAACGAACCTGTAAACTATTCAACCCCCCCTCCCTTCTAGTTTCCACAATCCTTACTATCATAATCACCTGGATAATCAACCTTTTCTAGAGGTTTATCATCTCATCTCAAAGGAGGAACTTTTCATCAATAATTAGCTTTTTCAATGCTTCTAATTTTATTAATAATAGGAGTAGTACCAGTACTACTAGTTTCAATATTTCAGAGCGAGGAGCCACTAGAATTGGCCCCATTACTAGCCAAATATGAAGTCCCCCCATTGGTACCAAACTCCCCATCATTTTCAACCAAATTAAGCACAACTAATGGGTTTGAATTACTAACCTCTTTAGTAGGCTCCACACTTTTCATCTTATTACCGCTAGTGCTTGCAGTAGGCTTTTTAGAAATAGGTCTATACTCTTTTGCTGGTTTAAAACCCACGTTATTGACCAACCGAAACACCTCTAAGAGCCTGACTAGGGTTCTTCAAGTTCTTCGTGTAACATCCCCATTTTTGGATTGCGCAGCGGAAATTATAATGGGGTGTTACTAAATAGCACCATTCACCAAGATAATAGAAAATAAACATGACCAAATGAGACGTTTTTCAAACAATTAGTTCCATCTATTTTATCAGAAGAAAATGCAGTTTAGGTCCGCTTAGGAATCGTAACCACAACCATTACAACATTTGAAAGACAATTGTTTCAAATTAATGGACATTGTTTTAAAACACCATTATGACACTGTTTTTGAAAAGACAGGACACTTAGTAGTCTTCACCAAATCATTCTCACGCACGGGGAACCCTTCAACGCCATCGTGTGCCTTCACCTTGGTTACCTGGGATAAAACATGTTTAAAACGTCAACAACATTGTTGAGTGAAATTCATAGAGTTTAAAATAATCAATAAGAAATAATCTTTGAATACATAATTAGTTCTTGGGAAAACATTGCAACGAATTACAATGTATAACATCTCTTTTCTTTCACGCAATAAGCTCATGACACGAACGTAACAATTCATATATCCTTTCATTTGTTTTTTTTCATTAAATCAATGGTATTATTGTCATATAACTAATAATTCTAAATACAAAACGTTCGTTTGAAGGTGTTCCCAAGGATTAATATCCCCGGTAGGGGTGTACAAACCAATAGATCTATTTAATGCATTAGCGTTCACCTCACAAGGCGATTAAAGGTTCATGAAATAAGGGACATTGGCAATAGCTACTTATGCGGAAATAATCTCATAATCGGGTCTAGCATACCATAAAATCATATGTGTTTGCATTTTTAAAACAGACAGGTTATCCCCCTTGCGGGGTTTATTAAACAATCAAAGATTTATATGTGAGGCTATTAACTCACTTTAAACAAATGATTCCATTTCAAGCAAAATCACAAGCGCAAATAACTTCCGTCTCAACGCGACCTATATAATACATATATAGCGGTTCGTGGCATAAAAGTAAAATAATTCTTATAATGCATATTGTTATATATTATATTTTATATATTTTTGTAACTATTACGTATATACAATCATATACTACAATCTCCAAGTGCGACGCAAAAAACATTTTACTTAGACGCACTAACAATATCACAACGTTTACTATAAAGTTTCTATTTTTAGAAAGTTGCCGAAAGTAAGGATAATATAATCCGAACTTCATATTTCATCATTAATTAACTAACATTACGAACCCTTTGTTCTTTTACAATCATGTTCAAAGTATACTCAGTTTGACTTTCAAAAGTCAAACTTCGTAGTTGACTTTTATACCAAAAATTACCAATCTTAATTCGGCCGTAAAACGTTCGTTATTAAGAGTTACGTGACGAGCCACTAGGAAAAACGTTGCTAAAGGCTGAACTCTATCACTTCTTTCATTGTTCAAAATTAACTTCAAAAACAAAAATTTCTCGACATGCTACGGGGCGGTTAAAACTTTCTGGTCAAACTTAGTCAACTCAAAACCCATTAAAATGACATTTTTGACTTAAACCAACTATCAAAACATGTTTAACTAGCCTATTTAAGTATACCAAAACCATCAAACTTCAATCAATAATCAAAATGCTTTCAATAATTTCCGCACTTGAATCCTATAGCATATAACATATAACACGCAATATCATCAAATTAATCACATAATTATAACTATAAATACTCACAAATGCTTATAAACAACAATCGGTTTTGGCTCCCCTTGTTGGTTCGAATTCGGACGCACACCCCAAACAAACAAACCAAAACTTTTTCAATCAAACCAACTTCTAATAACACAATTTAGCAATTATAAACACTCCCTCTAGATCAAAATCACATGAACTCAACCTAATTTATAACTTTCAAAATACTTATTGCATGTAGGATTTTCTTAGTGGGATGTGTAGGCCTTGATGAGAGGATTAAGAATATATATTTAGATTGTATTGCATGTCGGAAAATTCAAGTGTTTGGGTGGTGGGTGTGGTGTGGACCGGTCGTGGGTTCAAGAGAGGAGGAAGGAAGAACAAAATTTTTGTAAAGGAAAAATATGTGTGTATGAGTTGGTATTTATAGAAAAATAGTTTGGTCACTTGCCACATTTAGCCCCTCCTTCCTTAAAGTCCTTCTATTTTTAGTACAAAGTTATTTATTTCGTTATTATAGCTGACCAAAAACTCGAGTCACACCACTTTCGTAAAAATATTTTTATTCCGTCCATCTAATTTATTTAAACGTTTATAATACGTTAATTCACGTTAAAAAAATGCCTTTAACTTGGTTTTTACAAAACTCAAGAAAAGCCATATAAATACATAAATATTTTAAATCCGTCCCACTAATTTTTCTTTAAAACGTTTAATGAAACGTTAAATCAAGTAAAACACGACCTTTAAACACGGTTTTTACAAATACTCAGGGAAACGTCGTAAAATACATAAATAACATAACCATGCTCTCGAAGCGACATCATAAATTTTTTTGACTTTCTCAGAGCTTGGGAACAACGTTGACCTGAAACTCGGATTGTTACATTCTCCCCTCCTTTTGGGAGCGTCGTCCCGGTGCTCAGCTCGACTTATCCGCTTTCCTCGCTTCGTCTTTACTTGTAAAGAGATGTGGGTACTTTTTTTTAATCTGATCCTCACGTTCCCAAGTAAATTCTGGACCTCTTTGCGAATTCCAACGTACTTTGACAATAGGTATCCGACTCTGCTTAAGTCGCTTAACCTCTCTATCAATAACTTCCACTGGCTCTTCAATCATGTGCAACTTATCATCATGTTGAATTTCATCCATCGAAACAACAACATCACCTTCCGCTAAACACTTCTTAAGATTCAAAACATGAAAAGTACTATGAATCCCTTTCAACTCTTCAGGTAAATCCAATGTATAAGCTACATGACCAACTCTAGCTAAAATCTTGAATGGCCCAATGTAACGTGGACTTAACTTTCCGCGCTTTCCAAAACGCACAACGCCCTTCCATGGCGACACCTTAAGCAGTACCATATCACCAACTTCAAATTCCAACTGCTTAGCTCTCTTATCTGCATAACTCTTCTAGTTACTACGAGCAGCTAACAAACGGTTTTAATCTGGACAATCTTTTCGGTCGTATCACGGATCAATTCTAGACCGGTGAGTTAGCTATCCCCAACCTCACTCCAGCATACAGGTGATCTACATTTCCGTCCGTATAAAGCCTCATATGGTGCAGCCTTAATACTTGCGTGATAACTATTGTTATATGAGAACTCGACCAATGGCAAATGGCGATCCCAACGACACGCCAACATATCTTCCAACGTTTATATAGATCCCTCACGCTTTAACCATCCGTTTGAGGGTGGTAAGCGGTACTCATATCCAAATTCGTTTCCTAACGCCTTCTGAAGCGATCTCCAAAATCTAGACGTAAAATGGATATCTCTACCTAAAATGATTGATATAGGAACACCATGCCTACACACAAATTCCTTTAGATAGAGTTGCGTGAGCTTCTCCATGCTATCCATCTTCTTCATTGTGTAAGAATTGACTGACTTGGTCAATCGATCGACAATGACCCATATCGAATCATACCCACTTGGCGTTCTAGGCAGTCTACTAACAAAATCCATAGTGATCCTTTCCCATTTCCAAACAGGAATCTCAGTTTGTTGCAGCAACCCAGACGGTTTTTTTGATTCTCAACTTTAACCATCACACAAGTCAACACTTGCTAACAAACGTGTCAAAATCAGCATACATATTCGACCACAATACTACATCTTCAAATCTAGATACATCTTATCTGGATCCCTGTATGATAGACTACTTAACATATGTGACGTCATGCATAATCACAATACCCCAATCCACTGAATCACGGAACCAACACGATTTCCAAAATGAGCTTCCATCGGGGCAAAACTCGAAAATTTGCTTAATCATCTCTCCAAATTTGCAGTCCTTATACATGTCTTCCTTTCATCCTTCCTTTTGAGCTTCACGAATCTGCTTAGGTAGATTGTTATGAATAGTCATCACTAAAGCTCGAACACGTAATGGCTTAATCCTTTCCTTCCGACTTAAGGCGCCAGCCACAACATTCACTTTTCCTGGATGATACCGAATCTCACAATCATAATCGCTTAACAACTCAATCCATCTCTGTTGCCTCATGTTCAGCTCTTTCTGATTGAGAATGTACTGAAGACCCTTTGATCAGTGAAAACCACACACTTCGTCCCATACAAATAATGTCTCCACAACCTAAGAGCAAAAACAACGACTCCTAACTCCAAATCATGAGTGGTGTAATTCTCTTCATGGACCTTCAATTGTCGAGAAGCATACGCTATCACCTTTTCCCTTTGCATCAACACGGCTCCATAACCCTTAAGTGACGCATCGCAATAAACTACGAAATCTTTCGTTCCTTCGGGCAACGCTAAGATCGGTGCACTACACAACTTTTGCTTTAGTGTTTGAAAAGCTTCCTCTTCTTCTTTTCCCTACTCGTATTTCTTATCCTTCTGAGTCAACTTAGTCAGAGGCTTAGAAATCATAGAAAAACCCTCAATAAACCTTCGATAGTAACCAGCCAATCAAAGAAATTGCCTCACCTCATTTGGCGTCGTTGGTGCAGCCCAATTCCTAATGGCTTTAATCTTTGCAGGATCAACATGAACACCATTACGATCAATCACATGACCAAGGAATTGTACCAAATCTAGCCAAAAATCACACTTTGAAAACTTGGCGTACAATCTCTCCTTCTTAAGCAGCTCCAAAATAATCTTCAAATGCTTTCCATGCTCTTCTTTGTCCTGTGAATAAACCAAAATATCATCGATGAACACAATGACGAACTTATCAAGATATGGCTTGCATACACGATTCATCAAGTCCATAAACACAGCAGGCGCATTTGTCAATCCAAACGACATCACTTGGAACTCAAAGTGACCATACCGAGTTCTAAATGCAGTAATTAGAATGTCCTCTTCTTTAATGCGAAGCTGATGATATCCTGATCGCAGATCGATCTTAGAATACACGCTCGAACCTTGAAGTTGATCAAATATATCGTCGATTCTCGGGAGAGGATAACGATTCTTGACAGTCAACTTGTTTAATTCTTGGTAATCAATACACATTCAGAAAGATCCATCTTTCTTTTTCACAAACAACATCGGTGCTCCCCAAGGTGATAAACTCGGATGAATAAATCCCTTCTCTAAGGCTGGTGAGAAAAGGAAAGAAAGGGATGAGGCGAGTAAGTCAGAAAGTGTTGGAAAAGGCGAAAATAAAGCTAAAGGGGGACGAGGGTATGTAGCAACAGTTCCTCCTAGAAGAGAAAATGGAAATTTTCCAAAGTGCGCTAGGTGTAAGGGTTTTCATGATGAAAAAGGACCATGCATAGTGTGCTATAATTGCCAAAGGCCGGGTCACATGGCCAGAGACTGTAGAACACCGGTTAGGCATGTAAAGCCGATACGAGCAGTTAGGCTAAGAGATGGGCATAGAGCTTGTTATAAGTGTGGAAGTTTGGATCACTTACGTCTAAATTGTCCTAAGTGTTAATCAAGGACGTAATCAGATCTGGAAATCCTGCTAGCGTTAGAAGGGAATAGGAACACGACTAGGCAATAAGAGCCTGAGCTATTGTAAGGGCTTTCAATGTGAATTGGATGTTTGTATGCTCTTCAGGATCCTAAAGTTAGTAACGGTGTATTGTATTCCTTAAACAATCTCACTCTCTTATGCTTTCGATTCATGGTGCTGATATTTATTTTTTATATCCACTAAAATTTGATGCCCCTATTAAATGGAGACACCATAGTATTACAAACCCAAGGTATGTGATATAAGTAGCTAATGGTAAGAAGGAAGAAGTATGATAGAATATTCTGTGGCTAAAGACTTATCTAGAGATTCTAAATCCCTATATACTTGAAACCATTAGGATAGAGGAAGTTTTTATGTGATAGTAGGAATGATTGGTTGTCAAACCAAAAAGGCTGTGATCGTGTGTCACTAGAAGATAGGTTAGTTACCTGTATAAGAAGGTAAGTACTTTTTGATCAAGAGAACGTAATGTCGAAGACAAAGACGTTAATGAGCACAAAGGAGAATGAACCGACGTTAAGCGATATTCCTATCTTACGTGATTTCGAGGACGTATTTCTGGATGACCTGTCAGGATTACCGCCACAACGACAAGTAGAGTTTCATATAGATTTGATTCCTAGAGCGACGCCTGTAGCAAAGTCGCCATATCGACAAGCAGCCAACGAGCATCAAGAACTTCATGAGCACTGTAATGGAGTTATGCAAGACAAAGGGAAAAATTTAGGCAAGTCACTCACCTGGGGAGCGCCAGTTTTGTTTTGTCAAGAAGAAAGGATGGACAGTTTTGCATGTGCATAGACTATCGTGAACTGAACAAGTTAACCATCAAGAATCGTTATCCGCTCCCTAGGATTGACGAGTTGTTTGACCAACTTCAAGGAGCGGTCTGATTACTTCTCTAAGATAGACCTTCGATCTGGTTATCATCATCTGAGAGTGCGAATGAAGATGATATCTTAAAATACCACGGTTCAGAAAATATATGTCATTTTTAAGTTTATGGTTATGCCATTTGGATTAACATATGCACTCGCAGTTTTCATAGACTTAATGAACCGAGTATGCAAACCGTACCTGGATAAGTTCGTCGTAGTGTTTATTGATGATATCTTGATATACTAAAAGACGAAGGAGGATCATAAAAATCATTTAAGATTGATGTTGGATTTGCTAAGGAAGGAGAAGCTGTATGCGAAGTTCTCCAAGAGCGAGTTCTGGTTACAAGAGGTACATTTTCTTGGACACGTACACCCAAGTAAGATTAAGGTAGTGAAAAGTTAGAAAGCCCCCATGACACCATATGAAGTAAGATCATTTCTGGGATTGGCTGGATATTATAGACGTTTCATTGAGAATTTCTCCAAGATTGCTAAACCCCTTACTTCGTTGACTCAAAAGAATTAGAAGTATGAAATGGACCCTAGTTTTCTCTCCCCACTAGGGGCGATTTCTGGCAGCCTCCGCCTATTCTTTTCCGGCCATTAATACTCTTAATTAACGCCTCTCTACCTTGTTTCATCTATTGGATCTTTCAATTATTTGATTACGGATTAGTCTTTGGTCTTTTCCATTGAGTATCTTGAGGCAGATCGTTGTATTATTCTTAGATGATCAAGGTATGCAAGCGTTTTTTGTTAGGGTATGGTAATTATCAATCCTTGTAACCGCCTCTCTATCTATAATTTTCCATATTTATTCAAGGTCGGTTATTGGGTTGTGTAGGGGATTTCTTTCGAGGATTCACTATATAATCTAATCGTTGTGTCTTGATTACTTATGTAACGATTATTGGTATGCAATCGGTTATTAGGGTTGGGTACAATTTTGGAGGATTCGCTGGGCTGTGTGGTTTTGTTTTCGCATAAGTCGCCTCTATTTTGTTCAGCCGAAACCCTAACCCTAATTTTAGGGTTTGGTTTAAATCTTATATAGGGTTTCGCTGGAGTGTTGTGTGATGATCATATGCTGCTGGTTGATCGATGCTCTTTTTTAGGGTTCGGTCTATATCTTATGGATCTGCTTACCATCGAATTGCTGCGTTTGGTGGTTGGTTTTGCTGTATGATCCTTGTTCGTTTCATGGTACCTTACCGATCATCATCAGATATTGTTTTTGGGTCGCGGCGGTTGTGGGAAATCAAGAAACCCTAATTTTCTAGGGTTTATACAAAGCAGTTATATCTATCCTGATTTCGCCATGGTTTCCTGGGTTTTATGCAGGCCTAGGGTCCGTTTGATATGCTAAGGGTCTTCATTTGTGATTTATACACAGGTTGAGGGCTCTCAATGTCAACGGAATGATGTGCTAATGGTCGTGTGCTCATGTGGCACGTTTGAATGTGGTTTGTTTCGTTGGTGGTTCAAGGGTTCGGGGAGAGTTGGATGTTGGAAGTGGACGGTTGGTACCATTATTTGTGATATGGTACGAGGTATGCAGCTTTTTGGCTGCTTGGATGTCGCGTAGTTCTACTACGCTTGGTCTTGTATTAGGGTTTTGATGATGCATCTACACAAATACATGTACCAACTGATGTTTGGCTTGGTGCTACTAAATGCCTAATCAAGTTTGAGGGAGGCTGATTTATCGGCTTCATTTGGTTGCTCTTGAATAAAGTACTTATTGTTCTTGACGGTGGGTGATGAGAGCTTGGTAGCAACGTGTTTTCTTTATACAAACACGTTTATATGGTTCCTTTATGGAGCTTTGGTTCTTATGGGACCTCATTTGCAGTTTAGTACGTGCACCACTGAAGATTATTAGATGACGGAAAGATTGCTATTGTTTTGTGCTTGAGCAGGTGTAACACGCTTGAAAGTTTATTGGGATGCAACCTGCGTGTCCCATGATTGCGATTGTATGGTTTTCGGTCTACTTCGAATAACACTACTATGCATTGGTCTGATTACACTAACCTTGGAACCCCTTTTTGATATTGTGTCGTCAAGCTGTTATAGGTGGTGTTAATCTTAGAATTTGGAGCTATTATATGATCTCGGGATCAATAGCCTCTATCATGGTCTAAGTTGGAAGTGCGAGCATCATTCTGATCTTATAGTTTGCTTGTATTTTCTTTCAATTTAGTATGGTAGTCATAAGAGTCGCATGTCATTCTTATGTTAGTTATTGCACAATTGTGTGCATGTTTGTTGCCCATATAACGGGCTGAGATGTTAGGACTTCACCTACATCCGTTGTACTTCAATGCTTTTTTAGTGTAATATATTTTACCGGGGTATAGATTCCCTTTTACCCAAAAAAGTCTAATTTTCCAATTCTAATTTTACCTTTTCAAGTAATTTTACCTCCTTTAGCATTTCCTCTAAATGCAACAAATCCACCATCAATTTCTTGATAATCTGTGAGGTAGGACTTGTTCCCAGTCATATGTCTGAAGCATCCACTATCAAAAATCCCTTGATCCTGTAAAGCATATTATGGATTACCCTGTACTCAAAATAAGAGAATTAGTTTCTCTTGGGGACCCAAGCCATTACTGACTTGAGTCTGCCTTGTAGATCAACATAGTCAAATCTTTTATAAATGAATGATCCACTGTCTTTGGAGATACGGTCAATAACATTTCCTGTTGGTCTCCAAATCCAGCATGCTGAGGTCTTAACAGCATTATCCTTATTTCCCTTAGCAGCACTAATTACTGCTTTTGGCCCAGCAGTAGTTACATTATAAACCTTAGCAGTATTAATTTTTTTATTGAAACTAATGTCTGTAACTGCTGTTCTTTTGTTAATGGGCTTTTTTATGGGTGAATGTGCTTGAAAATAAGAGTAAGTTGTGGGTAATGCATCATTCACTTTTGATTTAGGGGCAACAGTATTAACAGGCCTGGCAGTACTAATTGATGCTGCTGTTCTTGGAGAGCTTTGCTTAGCAGCATTAACTGGCACTTGTCCTGACTTTGTTGCAACTGTTGTTGGAACAAAATTCCTTTTAGGATGTGGGCGAGTCAATTTGTTTTGATGGTTCACCCTCTTAGCATTGTTCCATACTGGTCTAATTTCCCTTTGACCAGTAACCCTTCCTTTATTATTCAACACTGTTTTTCTACCATTTTATTATCATGAAAATCACAGTCTTTGATTAAATGGTTGAAACTCCCACATACAAAACAAGCTTTCTTTATAAACTCAAAACCATTCCCTAGTTTCTGAGTCATCATCCCATTCTAGTTTCTTCTATTACCCCTAGGACTTTGACCTTTCCTAGGATACTCTACTTGCCTATGTGTGGTTTCCTTATTAACAAATTTTACATTCTCACCAGATTTGAAAAAAATTGATTTTAGTAAACTTTGGTTTTGTCTGATCAGATTTAGGTCTAAACACACTATTATTATCATTATCAGTGTCCCATTCTTCAATGATAGGAGCACTAGGCCTAACAGTTTTAGGCTTTTCTACAATATCCTTACTAGTCTTAGATATACTAGTTTTAGTTTCAGGCACACTAGTGGTGGTCTTTCTCACTGCAGACTTAAAAACAGATTCATCTAACCCAGCAAAAGATAAGTCAGGTCTTGGGGGCATGTAGTTCCCAGTGTAGGGAGGGGGAACTGCATGAAACCCTTCACCTGTTTTGAATCTATCATTTACTGGATTATCATCCACATCACTTTCTCTACTGTTAAACACACTATGAATCACTTCATTCTCATTCTTATGAATATTATTCAATTCACTCTCATTTATTTGACTATCATACCCACCCAAGACCAGTTTTATCTTTAGCACTTATTTGACTATTAATCAGTTTAGTTAGATTCTTTGATGATTCTTCAAATTTTTCTAGTTTAAGTTTCAAATCATCTTTCTCTTTTAAAGCTTCTTCTAACTGATTTTTAAGGTCTTTGATAGAAATATCTTTCACTTGGACATCATACTTTAAAAATTCAATATTTTCTTCATAAACAACTTCATTCTTTTCATGGACGACTATCCTAGCTTCTAATGATTCTAATCCCATTTGATAACCTATTATTTCTAGATTAAATTTATTAAGAGCTTCACACTGTTAATCATACTATTTTTAAAGAGCTTTATATGATTTTAAATAATCTTTAGAGCAAGTATGTACCTCAGAGTCTGAACTTGATGAACCATGAGATGTAAAGGCCATTAGAGCAAAGTTTGTGAGTCCTTCAGCCTGAAAGCTCCAATCATAACCACCTATCCCATCTTGAACAACCAAGGCATTTGTAGTAGATGTATCCACTGGTGTATTCCTTCTTGGAGCATTTCTATTTCTATTCCCCTAATTCCTTGGTGCCCTGCATTCTCTAGCAAAATGACCTCTTCTATGGTAGTTGTAGCATTCAACCTTTATCCTGTCAAAGCCAATAGTCTCTTTGTCATTTAAATCCAGCTTCCTTCCTGTCTTCTTTATGAACCTCTTAACTCTCATAGTAAGCATTGCCACTTGCCATTTGAGATCCATTTCTTCAATAATATAGGTATCTCACATCTCAAATCATGTAGCAAACAAATCGAGCTTTAGTAAAAATAGTCATGTAACGGCTTATGGAGTAGAAAATCATAAGTTCACTTGTAAACGAGCATGTATTCTCCAAACAGTTTAAAACAAGTAAATAGGGGCTAATGAAATCTCACTTGTGTGAATGGAACATCAACAAGTTTTCACGATAGCAAAATGCGTCACGGTATATGACGGAATGCAACCTAATCCAATATAGGTCGTATAAGTACTGGAGGACTCTTAGTCTAACAACCATTGAATATAATCTAATAGTTGTTTACATTGTATTATTCGTCGTGGCTCATCATAATTAAAGAGGTCATGACATGACGTTCGAGAAGTTAGGACACTTTAAATCGTAAATCCAACAACTCGTCGAAACGCCATCCGAAGAGGCCTCATTATGAAACTCCCTAGTAATATAGTACTTTGATAACCACATAATATTCTATATAGCTCAATCACCAACTAATGGTTTTGGTAAAATTGTGTTTAATAAGTTAAAACGTTTATAATTACCGTTTTAGTAAAACTGGCGTAACTTTCGCGTTTTAAACCCGATTCTCGCGTTTCTTATGTCCATCTTTTCGTATTAGGACGAGTTATCATAATTTGACATTTTCCATATTTTGACCCTCTGGTGAACAGTAACTTTTACTGTTCACACCAGATATGACTTTTATTAAAATCGTTTTTGTTGTCGTAAAACCCGTAAATGTCGTATTTTATTCGTTATAGCTCCGTTTTTAACGATTCTTTCGAGGACGTTCTCGTATTTGAAAGTTCTATATTTTTAGGAGGTTTACAAAAATATAACTTTCTGTCATGAATAGTAACTTTTATAAAAATAGTTTTATAAAAGTATTATTTGTCGTAAACTCGCGAAATTCATAACTCGTTCGTTATTAATTGAAAAATTACGATTCTTATCATTTTGGAATCCTAAAAATGTGTATTATTTATTAAAAATATTAATACTTGCTGTTTATAAATTTTATAAAAATGTTTTTATAAAAATTTACTTACGACTTCGTTTATTAACGTATAACTCGTTTTTAACATAACTTTTTCGTTATTAATCCGTTTAACAAGTTTCTTACTTTTTCGGAATCGTCGTGAATTGTATTATCTTATAAAAATATAAAATGGGTATGTTAAAATTCGAATTTTGGACAGCAAGTTAGGTTGAGTTTGTTAAGTCCATTTTTAACCTTTTCTTTATACTTTACCACTTTTGTATTTTACCACAAGTCTTATATATCATATATGTTATATATCATATATATATTGGAGTCCATGTGTCCATAATAGTCCTCATATGTCCAAGTTACCCATGTTAACAAATCCATTAACATACTTTAAAAACCATAACTTTACTTATGTAACCTTAATCTACTAGTTTTGTCCATAATCATTTTTATACATAACCAAGTGTGTAAATAACTTATGTGACTATTTTAACATGATATCATTAATATCATAAGATATATAAAAGTGTACATTATGATGAAAATAAATAAAAACTTCTTTTTACATGTTAATAATCCTAAATGGTGATTTAAGCTATAAAGAATAATCATATGCATAAAGTGGAAATTTTAAGAACATAAAGAGTTTAAATAGACCTTATGAGGTATGATGATGATGATGTACAAGTACTAAACCCTTGTTTAGCCACAAAAACCAAGCTTGCACTTAATAAACCCTAGCTTTCCTTAATAGAACCCTAACTTCCTTTTACTTGTGAAATACTTGGAAATGGTGATTCAATGCTTGCAAATGCCTTAGTATATCTTAGAATAGGTGTATATAGAAGTGTATGGATTGTAGAAAATTTTGTATGGGTTTGGTAAAGGGGTGCTTGTTTGCCGTAGCATATAGAGAGGGTAAAGGAGGTGATTTTGTTTGATTTTTGGTCAAGTGTTAATGTTATGAGTCTTTCCTTTGTTACTTGCACAATGTATAAGTAGTAAACATGTTAGGTTAGTCAAGGGGACATAAAAGAGTCTTAGGAATGGCCATGGTCCTAGTCTTTGGTCAAGGTATGGTAGGAATGGTGCCATTTATGAAGTATGGTGTCTAATTTGACCAAGTTGCAAGTTTAAACTAAATTTTCATGTATATCTTTGTACATGATGCAAGATATTTTCGGCAAAACAAAGATGTACATGATATATTTTAGTAACTTTTATGTATTGGGTATAAAAGTGGGTATTTGTTGGAGCGTAGGAAAGTTTTTGTGGTTCCGGGAGTGCCTAAACGCAATTTATCGCGAAACGTATACACTTTACGTATCCGATAAAAATAAAATGAACAAAGTTAATTATTACTTTCCTAATAATAATATAATGATGTCTTGATGTAAACTTAAATTTGTTTGGCGCCCGTTTACGTTGATTGTTGATTTTTAGTTCACGCGATTTAACGTATCAATTAAAATTAAAAGCGAACGCGTATGGAAAAAAAAATATAGTGAATTTAAATAGCATTGCAAATGACCTGAAAATACGGAATGTTACAATCTACATTCTAGGTTTCATACAATCATAAATGAACACAATAAGGAGTTTAGCCAAGCATGTTAAAGATAAAGCAAGAACAAAATATAATCCAACAACAAGACATTTTGAATGATTAAGATAATGTTACTTGATTAAAACATGAATTGAAGGAGTTACAATAGGGTTTTGATGCCCTAAAATCATCCTAATAAGCTGCCAAACGAACTAGGGTTCGTCTTCCTTTTTTACTCTAAAGTTACACACCTAAAACCCTAATTTTGGGTTTGTATATATAGAAAAATCACTGCGACGACGTCGCGTTTTAATCGTGATGCCATCGTGAAGTAGAATATTCTAGATCTTGGGTTGGGTCGTGCGAGCTGACATCGTCGTGAAATGTTGTGATACCGTCGTGGGATGAATCGTGACGGCGTCACGTGTATCTTGTGACGCCGTCTCCAGCCGCTGAGAACATAATCTTGAGAGATATTAGTGTGGGTCCATAGTCTTGTCTGTTTCTTCTCCAAATGAGCTCAAGTCCCGTGTATTTCCTCCAATTGCCAAATACCTGAAAAGGAACGATTAAGTACCTATTTTGGGCATAAATGCACGATTTAAGGGGTTAAATGACCCCGAAAAAATGTATAAAATGACACCTCATCAATGGGTGAGGGTCGTTGTTACCAAGATCCATGCCGTCAAAATAAATTTGAGGTATCTAAATAACTCATTCCATTTTCGTTTTCAGTCGGGCAGTGTTGCGGTTGTCATAAGGGACTTCTACAAGAAGTTTTACAACTCCCTAGGCAGTGTACCTAACCGTTGTAGTGTAGTATAGGTAAGACTCGGGGGTTGTTATCGTTCTTTAGGGAAATAGGTTGGGAAGGCTTGATCACGGTCTAACAGAATTCTAAGGGGAGAGAGAAGATTCTTTTTGTGTTTTTATATTTTATGAAAGCAGTAAATCATATGTTTGAGAGATTGGTTGGTTTTAGCTATTAAACTAAATAATAAACTACGCTACTGGTGATAACAATATAATAAAAGACTGTGTTTATTTAATCATGTATTACTCTCTAGATTGCTTCTCCTAGTGTTGTTGCTTTGTTACACTTGTGACGATCTATGTAATTATTTCCTAAGTCATGAATGAATTACATGAACCCGCCGTCTATTTAATATTCCGTTAAGGCAATGTACAAGTAAGGTAGTATGAAGACTATTACAAGGCCTCTAAGAGTATATTAAATGCATTTGAAATATATTAAGAGTGGATCAACCATATAAGGGGCAAGGTAGTATGACGAATGTTACCCGATGGTATCCTTTCTACACAATCATGTTTTCCTAGACATATCAACAGTGATATAGACAAAAGCTAATTTTCTAAGACCTAACATGCATATTCATCACAAGAAACAACACCACTAAGATCTACATCATAGGTTTCATACAATCATATATAAACACAATAGAAGGTTTAGCCAAGCATGTTATAAGTAAAGAAAGAACAAATAAGAATCACACAACAAGACATATTGAATGATTAAGATAATCTTACTTGATTAAAACATGAATTGAAGGAAGTACAATAGGATTTTGAGGCCCTAAAATCGTCCCTAACAGCTGCTAAACAAACTAGGGTTTGTCCTTTTCTTTTACTCTAAAGTTACACACTTAAAACCCTAAAACGGATTTGTATTTATAGGAAAATCGCTGTGTTAATCGTGACGCCATCATGAATAGAATATTCTAGATAATGGGTTAGGTCGTACAATCTGACGCCGTTTGGAGATCTTGTGACGCCGTCTTGAGATGGGTTGTGACGGCTTCACCTGTGACGTCATCTCCAGCTTCTGAGTAGAAATTCTTGAGAGATGTTGGTGTAGGTTCGTAGTCTTGTCTGTTTCTTCTCCAAATGAGCCCAAGTCATGTGTATTTCCTCCAAATGCTGAATACCTGAAAAGGAACGATTAAGTACCTATTTTGGGCATAAATGCATGATTTAGGAGGTTAAACGACCCCGATAAATTGTATAAAATGACACCTCATCAAATCTCAAGTTCGTCCCCAAAGGTGAAAAGGATGAATTTTTTGGAATGCATATTCCAAAAGAGTTGATTACGGAAGCTATTCAACAGTCACCATATTATCAGCAATATCAGGAAATGGTTGCTCGTAAACCCACTGCTAAGGAAGGAGGAAAGAGGAAGACAATTTCTAAAGCTGAACAGCCTAAAAAGTCTACACCTATCAAACAAACAAAGCTAGCACCTGCCAAACAACCAAAGCCTGTGAAAGAGAAAACATCTAATCCTTCTCCCACAAAGAAAATCCGCAAGGGTAAGGTGGTAAAAGTTTGCAAGGTAAAGAGTCCTCTCAAGCTTATTGATGAAGATGAAGAGGCTCTACATGAACCTGAACCTCAAGGTGAAGGTGAAGACTATTATCTCGATTAAGCTATACAAATAAGCTTGGCATCTTTTCAGGCACATAGTCAAGCACCTGTTGGTAGAGTGGCTATACATGAAGTGTATCAGAAACCACCCAAAAACTCCCGGTTGTTAAAGACAAGGGAAAAAGCAT
>BQNB010089049.1:0-27504 GCA_026074375.1 Tanacetum coccineum
AACACCCGGGCTTGAACCATCTAATCTATTGTCTAACATGAATATAGAAAAATGAAATTTGATAAGTGTATTTAGCATTTTGTTTTTCTCAGTTTTTTAAGAGTGGTGATAATTAAACCTACTAACAAAGCCTAACAATAGACTTACTCCATAAATTCATGCCAAGTGTCCTAAACATCTTCTCTCTCATAATTATTTACCAATTAACTTTTAAAATCCACTAATCACAACTTTAGGTCTAATTTTAGGTTTTAGTTTTAGACATACATTTCATTTTCCTTTTTTTTAATTACTCCCTCCGTCCCATTTTAATTGGCCTTCAACAAAAAAAATTCATTTTATGATAGATTCAATGAATCTGGACGTATATTTATTAAAATGACAAGTTTACCCTATTAAATGCAATAAATGTATGAATTACTTTCCTTACAAAAATAAATGAGATGGGTAAAATTGTAAATTTAATACTCCATAAACACCTTAATTAAGAAAGTGGACAAGGTTTTGGGACAAACAAAAATAGTAATGAGGTCAATTAAAATGGGACGGAGGGAGTATTAATTAGTGTATTTAATTAGTTTATAGCTGTAACATATGCATGGAGGAATAAATGTTGTACCTTTTGCTTTAATATTTGTATTTGTTAGATAAATGATTTTGTGGTGAAATGTTGCATTTAAGATTGTACATTATGCTTTATAACTTGGATTACTTAATTTTTTGTAGTGAAAGATTGCATTTAAAGATTGTACATTATGCTTTATAACTTGGATTACTTAGTTTTTTTGAGGCCGGACCGGACTGAAGACCGAATATGAGGAAAATGATGGACTGATGATCGGATTCGGTCCGGTCCGGTCCGCGGTCTATTATGCTCAGCACTAGTTGTGTGTATTGATTGTATAGGTGGAAAAATAAGACAACAATATTTTATTGAAAATTGGGTTATGATAGGTTGTTGATAAACATGGTCTAAGCATGTATTTTAAATGCTTTAATCTCATGCTAAGTTGAAACAATGTTATAAAAATCGGTCTAGGCGGCCGATTAATCGGCGCCTAGGCGCTAGGCGAGGATTAACCGTCCGAATTTACACTAATCGGCCTTATTAACCGGTTTAGTCAAAATCTGTCAACATACTGCTTAATCGGATAAAATCGGTCAAATTGGACAAAAATCGGTTAAATCGACCAATTTGGTTAACGAATAGAAATCGGTCAAATAAGCCATATATCGGCTAAATTGGACAAAAATCGGCTAAATCGGGCATATAAATTCAAACTGTTATAATTTTATATATAAAAATTCCAATCCGATTAATCCTTGATTAATCCGGATTAAATTTGACCGAAATTGGTATAAACAAAGATAAATCTATAGTTTGGTGGCCTATAAGTTACCTTCATAAAATGAGTGACGTATATGATAAAAACTTAAAAGTTGAGTAGCCTTATGTACATTCTCCCTAAAATATACCTAAGTATTAAATGCACATCATAGATCTCACTTTCACTCTCACTCTAGATCGAATTAACCGCCTCTCTAAACAAAATGGTAATATATCTAGTTATTTAATTGTCTTTTCGCATTTTTAAATCGTTAAGTGGCCATTACTTTACAAAAAACGAGTTGCAATCACTTTTCAAAATCACAAACTCGCTTGCAAAACCAAACAACTATTTTTAATCCGTTTCATTCAAAAACGTGAGTGCACACTCGTTTATTATCACTCTTTGATTGTTTATCTTGATTTTCACTGCGTATTTTGCGTTTATTATTTTGTATTTGATTATTTAGGATATAAGAACTCGCCATTTTAGGGTTTTAGTTAGATTCTGAGTGATTTAGACGATTGCATTATGACTATAGAGTGTTAGTGAATGTATTTCGGTGTATGCCGTGACTCAAAAACGTCCATTGATCTAATTTAAGGTTCTTCTGTGAAAACGACTTTAGATAAGCTAGTGTAAGTTTATCACTAGCTTATCTAAAGTCGTTTTTACAGAAGAACCTTAAATTCGATAAATGGACGTTTCTGAGTCACGACATACACCGAAATACATTTACTAACACTCTATAGTCATAACGCAATCGTCTAAATCACTCAGAATCTAACTAAAACCCCTAAAATGGCGAGTTCTTAAACCCTAAATAATCAAATACGAAATAATAAACGCGAAATATGCGGTGAAAATCAAGATAAACAATCAAAGAGTGATAATAAACGAGTGTGCACTCACGTTTTTGAATGAAACGGATTAAAAAATGGTTGTTTGGTTTTGCAAGCGAGTTTGTGATTTTGACAAGTGATTGCACAACTCGTTTTTTTGTAAAGTAATGGCCACTTGACAATTTAAAAATACGAAAAGACAATTAAATAACCAGATCTAGTACCATTTTGTTTAGAGAAGCGGTTAATTCGATCTAGAGTGAGAGTGAAAGTGAGATCTATGATGTGCATTTTATACTTAGGTTTATTTTAGGGAGAATATACCATGAGGTCACTTAACTTTTAAGTTTTTTTTTCATACAGGCCGCTTATTTTATGAAGGTAACTTATAGGCCACCAAACTATTGATTTATCTTCGTTTACACCAATTCCGGTCAAATTTAATTCGGATAATTATCAAACGGCAAGAATAAACCTAACACTAACACATTAAACTAATACGAATAAAAAACCAGCCACGTAATTTCAATTTTATCCTTTTAAAGTACTTCTAATAATATTATTTCACACTTAATTTAAGGGTATAATCGGTATTTCACATCAAACTTTTCATTCGTTTAGCTTGCATAAATTAGATATTGGTTCCTTATTTATATTTTTATAGTTTTTGGACATAAATTTGGTCAGAATTGGCGTGAATGAAAATAAATATATAGTTGGACGGCCTATAAGTTCAATTCAATAAATGAGTGGCCTTTATGTTAAAAGTTAAAAACTTGGGATCCCTCCATATACATTATCCCTTTATTTTACTTAGTGGCCTTTTCTAATCCCACATGTCAAATCGATTTTACCACTAACCTGATAATCTAATGTTAGTTGTTTTGACTTAAACTTCTAAGGGTGTTTTGGTAATTTTGGTACTAAGGGTATTTTAGTCATTTTAGTAATGTCTTAAGAGTAAGAAATCCTGTATGTCGGTTGGTACAAAGGGTTCGGAACGCGATGTGGTACTCTCAGTAGTTAATTATAAAGGTACACCTCTTGTTTGGATCATGGATTATGCTTGTTCTTTTAATATGAGTCCAAACCATGATTGGTTTGTGACATATGAAGAGTTTGACTACGGACATGTCTTTATGGGTAACGATTCACCATGCAAAGTTGTTGGCATCGGAGCAATTCGGATTAAGATGCATGATGGAGTAGTTAGGACCCTTACCGATGTTCGCCATGTTCCAGATCTTAAGAAAAATTTGATCTCACTAGGTGTGTTGGGCTTGAAAGGTTTTAAATACACTATTGAGAATGGTGTACTTTGTGTTTTGAAAGGTGCTTTGTTAGCTATGAAAGCAACTAAAGGTACTTATTCTCTTTACACTTTACAAGGTGAAACGTATACAATTTCTGCTTCTGTTTCATGTTCAGAGAAAAGTAATTCATATTTGACGATGTTGTGGCATATGCGTCTTGGTCACGTGAGTGAAAGAGGTATGGTCATATTGAGCAAGCGGGGACTACTTGACAACCACAAGGTGGCTAGCTTGGATTTTTGTGAGCATTGTGTCATCAGGAAACAAAAAGCGGGTGATTTTCTCGAAAGTAATTCATCAAACAAAGGCGACTCTTGATTATCTTCATGCCAATTGTTGGGGGCCTTCTTGAGTACCTGCTCTCGGTGGTGCTCGGTATGTTCTCTCAACCATTGATGATTTCTCAAGAATGACGTGGGTGTTTATGATGAAACACAAAAGTGAGGCGTTTGAGAAATTCAAGCATTAGAATATTCTAATTGAGAACCAAACCGGAAGTAAGATCAAGCGTCTTCGTACTGATAATGGTTTGGAATTTTGTTCAAGAGAGTTTAATGACTTTTGTAGAGATGAAGGAATTGCAAGGCATTATACGGTTCGTTACACTCCTTAGCAAAACGAGGTAGCTAAACGAATGAATAGAACTCTATTAGAGAGAACTCGATGCTTATTGTTGAATGTCAGATTAGATAGAAGTTTATGGGTTGAAGCACTCAACACGGCTTGCTATCTAATCAATAGGTCTCTGCTATTGATTGTAAAACTCCTATTGATGTTTGGTCCGGGAAGCCCGTAGATTATTCGAAGCTTCGTGTTTTTGGATGCCCCGCATATTACCATGTTAGTGAAGGAAAGTTAGACCCGAGAGGCGAGAAAGGCATTTTCATGGGGTCAGTGACAGGGTTAAAGGCTATCGAATTTGGTCACCATCTGAAAGAAGGGTCATTCTTAACCGAGATGTAACATTTGAAGAGGGTTACTTATTTCGCGTGAAACAAGATCCGATTGAATCGAAGCTTGAATATGGTGTTTTTGAAAAGGTGGTGGACGTTCCTAAATAGGTGGAGCACGTTGTTCCCGAAGATATGGACCACGATGATACTTCACCAGATGATCACACAAATTCGCCACATTTGGAACATGAGCAAGATAGGTCTATACCCATGATATACCTCGTAGAAATGCAAAAGCTCTTAGTCGATTTGGTTTTGAGGACTATGTCGCATACGCGTTGCAAGTAGCTGAAGAGGTGGAGTCTCTTGAACTAGCTACTTATCGAGAGGCTATTACTTTTAAAGAGTCTGATATGTGGAGTGCGGCTATAGGTGAATAGATAGAATCTCTTCATAAGAACAAGACATAGGAATTGGTGTAACTACTCGAAAGAAGAAAAGTTGTTGGTTGTAAGTGGGTTTTCAATATGAAACCCGGCTTACCGGGTTCGGACATCATCAGATTCAAGGCACGTTTGGTCGCGAAGGGATATAGCCAAAAGGAGGGAATCGACTACAATGATATTTTCTCCTCGGTGGTACGTCATACATCTATTCGTGTGTTACTATCATTAGTAGCACATCACGACTCGGAGTTGGAGTAATTAGATGTAAAGACTGCATTTCTTCACGGTGACCTTGAAGAAGAAATTTATATGAGCCAACCCGAAGGCTTCGTAAGTCAAGGAAAAGAAGACTACGTTTGTAAGCTTCAAAAATCTATGGTTTGAAACAGTCACCGAGACAGTGGTACAAGAGATTTGATAGCTTTATGGTAAAGCATGGTTTTAGTAGAAGTGCTTATGATTGTTACGTCTATCATAAAAAGGCACCGTCGAGATCACTTATCTACTTACTCTTGTACGTTGATGATATGCTCGTAGCAGCTAAAGACATCGAGGAGGTTAACAAGTTGAAGATTTTTCTCAATACAGAATTTGATTTGAAAGATTTGGGAGCAGCTCGAAAGATTTTGGGTTTGGAAATAATTCGTGATCGAAAACATGGTAACCTTTTCTTATTACAGAAAAGTTACATAGAGAAGATTATTTCTCGTTTTGGCATGAGTTCGGAAAAATCGATAAATACTCTTTCCTTGGCCAATTTTCGTTTATCTACTACTTGTGCACCTTAAACAAAAGCAAAGATAAAGTATATGTCCCGAATACCTATGCTTGTGTTGTTGGAAGTTTGATGTATGTTATGGTATGCACGAGGCTGGATATAGCTTACGCAATGAGTGTTGGGTCACGATATATGGCTCATCCTGGAAAAGAGCATTGGAATGCGGTGAAACGCATTTTTCGTTATTTGAAAGGGACATCAGATGCTGGCCTCATTTACGATGGTGAACATGAATATTTGGTTGCTGGATACTCAGATTATGTTGCGGATCTTAATGCTAGAAGATCGTTGACAGGTTATGTTTTCACTATTAGAAATTCGGTTGTAAGTTGGAAAGCTACATTACAACCATCAGTTGCTTTATCTACTACCGAAGCCAAGTACATAGCTTTAACAGAAGCAGCGAAGGAAGGAATTTGGTTGAAAGATTTCATTGAAGACCTTGGTTTCCCTCAAGACCGAGCGACCGTGTTTTGTGATACGATGAGTGCTTTTTTGGCTAAAGACCAAGTATACCATAACCGAACTAAACACACAGATGTTCGTTATCACTTTATTCGTACTGAAAGAAGAATCAAAGTGAAGAAGATTAGCACCGAAGACAATCCTACAGATGTGTTTACTAAACTGGTTCCTTTGAGCAAGTTTCATCATTGTTTGGATTTGCTCAATATCGATAATTGGAAGTATGGTATGACTTAGGAGTTGAAGTCAAGGTGGAGATTGTTAGTTGTTTTGACTTAAACTTCTAAGGGTAAATTGGTACTAAGGGTATTTTGGTCATTTTGGTAGTATCTTAAGAAGTAAGAAATCTTGTATGTCGGTTGTACTCTTATATAACTAGAACTAGCACTTTGTACTTAACACTTTCTGATAATAAAATTACTAGCCATTTTGCTCCCTAATCTGATGTTTTGATCGTTTGTTATGCTGATGTTTTGATTTTACTTTGTTGCTGGTCTTTTTGCTACTGATTATCCATAAATGATCCTAACATATAAAAATCATTTCTTATATTAATATGAGAATTGCTAGAACCATATAATGTTTAAAAAAAACTCCCACATAATGATGTGGCAAGACAATTGGACTAATTATTACATTCTTTCTCCACTAACTCTTTGTTTCATGACAAATCATATTGTTACACCTTATTTTGTGAAAATTCTTTTGTGGATATTATGTGGTTATAGCATTATTATTAAAAGAGTAAACTGCAAAAAACATCTCTGTGGTTTGTAGTTTGTGGCACTAATCATCCCTAACCGATACTATTGACACTAATCATCCCTGAGTAGCCAAATGTCCGGCAAAAATCATCCTTATTGGGGATGATTTTTGCAAAAAAATTTGTTAATTTTTTTGCAAAAATCATCCCTCTAAGGATGATTTTTGCCGAATGTTTCACCACTCAGGGATGATTAGTGCTAATAGTATCGGCTAGGGATGATTAGTGTCACAAACTACAAACCACAGGGATGATTTTTGCAGTTTACAACAACAGCAAGATTAAAGTCGAGTAGTATTCGATCCCGAAAGAAAAACGAGGTAAGGTTAGTAGTTTCAGTGTTTTTGCATATTCTTCATTGTGTTGTTAGCATATCTCAGATACTTTACTATATTGATTGTATTTTAATTTTTTTTTTGTATATTTGCATGTGTTTCAGAGATTAATTTAGAAGCAGAGGAAGAGAATGGCAGATTATGATATTAGAGTTGGAAAGGATGGGGCGGATGCGGATAACATCTATCTTAGCATCGAGAAGCTTATTGACAAAAAAGCACAAAGAAAGCAAGGCAAACAGCTTACACCTCGTGTCCTCTCAATTGGTCCTTTTCACAAAAAATAATAATTTAAAGAGGCTTGAAGCTAACAAAATGAGTTATGTGCGCAACCTATTTCGTCGGCTAAATTCACCACGAGAGGAAGCAATGAAAGTATGCATAACAAAGGTGCTTGATAGAATAGATCAAATCAAGTCATGTTATGAAGGGGGAATGAAGGACTATAAAAATAACAAATTTGCAAAAATGATGGTTATTGATGGTTGCTTCATACTAGAATTCATTTATGCGTCATATAAGAAGTATGACAGTCATTCGTTTTTCGACATCAACTTGGTATCCCTTTATGTTAAGCATGATTTGGTCCTGCTAGAGAACCAAATCCCCTTCTTTGTTTTTGAAGATCAATTTAGGTGCACCATTAGTTTAATTGAACCTAACATGTCTCTTTTCAAGCTTATCCTTGTATTTCTAGAAGACATCAACCCATTTTCTAATAAGAAACTGCTTGCTAACATTCCTAGTGCTGACAAAAATCATGATCATATCCTTGGATTGCTGCAGAAATGTTACCAGCCAATGGATGCCGCAGAAACAAGCCTTCCTGATCACAAAGGTCGTCCAGAATCAATTTTGACGTCATTGTCATATTCTGCTGCAGATTTGTCACGGGCTTGAGTGAAATTTGCGCCGAATAAAGATGAAAAATCGATTCTAACCATGGAATTTAAAGTGTCTTGGTTATCATTTCATTGCCTTTCGATAGGTAGCCTACTCTCTTTATGTCTGTGGTGACAATTGAAGATTACAACGAGTCCTTTTTTAGAAATCTCATTGCATACGAGCAGTTGACTCCTGCCGCTAGTAACCACATTACATCATATGCTTTTGCCATGGATTGTCTATTAGATAGTAACGAGGACGTTCACAAGGTAATAGACTCAAATGTATTTATCAACAATTTGGGTTCTACGAAAGAGGCTTCAGATGTATTTAACAACATATGTAAAGAAGTCACTGTAAAAGATTTTTCCTATAAGACACAGTAGAAGCAAGTCCGTAACTATTACATAGGTTACTGGCCTAAAAATGTAGCATTTTTTAGGCGTACTTCTTTCAGTAACCCATGGAGTCTCATAGGGCTACTTGCGGCTGTTAGGAATAATATTACAACAATATCAAAGATTACAATAAACGTGATTGAGGCCTGCAAATTGCAGTGTCCTAAAACAGAATTTCGTCTGTACAACGTCTGTTTTGAGGATACAACAATCAATTCAAGAAAAACTTGAATCTATCGAATAAATAACTTCATGATGGATTTGGAGAGTATTTTCTGTGTATTTGATAATCAAAACGCTGGAATGATGTCCCTATTTATAGGGAGACTCGTGACTCTTCAAATGGTCACATTGGTTCACTAAAAGGTGCAATTAGCGACAGAAAAACCATCGCTAACTGACACGAACAGAAACAATCGCGATGGTTCACATAGTGACACCCTTTTAACGTAAATAAGCACCAGAAATTCGAACAGACGCGTCTTTACAATTGTAATGGTTCATTAGCAACGGTTTTGTAACAAAAAAACTGTCGCTAATATCCATTAACACTTTCCATGTTCCAACAATACCCTACATTTTCTATTCAAACACCAATAATACCCATATTTGAATAGAAAATAAGATAATTTAAAGTTACTTGTTATTCTATTTCCATCAGATGTAATATGATATGCATCAGATAAGGTGTCTTTTGGACTTGAACCTTTTCTAGTGAGTACTTATCAGATCTACTTTGTGGGTAGCGAAAATTAGTCTTGAACTAACCACGTTGTATAGTGATGCGGGTCTCGTAAAGACTTCACAGGAAGTTTTACAATCCCCTAGGCAGAGTACCTAATCGCTATAGTAGTATAGGCAAGACTCGGGGGTTGTTATCGTTCTCTAGGGGAATAGGTTGGGAAGACTTGATCACGGTCTAACAGAATTCTAGGGGTTGAGAGAAGATTCTTTTTGTGTTTTTATATTTTATGAAAGCAGGTAAATCTATGGTTTGAGAGGTTGGTTTGTTTAACTAATAACTAAACTAACTAATATCTATTCTACTAGTGATAACTTATGATAATTAAATGTATTTACTTAATCATGCATTACTTATCAGATTGCTTCTCCTAGTCATGTTGCCTTGTCACACTTGTGATGATCTGTGTAAGTATTTCCTAGGTCATGAACGGATTGCACGAACCCGCCGTCTATTTAATATTCCGTTAAGGCAACGCATAAGTAAGGTAGTATGAAGAATATTACAAGACCCCTAAGAGTATATTAAATGCGTGTGAAATATCTTAAGAGGGGTCAACCATATAAGGGGGTAAGGTAGTATGAAGACTGTTACCCGATGGTATCCTTTCTATGTACTCGCGTTTCCCTAGACGTGTCTACAGCGATACAGACAAAAGCTGATTTTCTAAAGCCTAACACGCACATTCATCAACAAGAAACAACAGTAATAGGATCTACAATCCGCCTTTCATGCAATCATAAGCAAATACAAAGGAGGGTTTATCCTAGCATGTTAATGATAAAGCAAGAACATAGATTAATCACACAACACATAGACATATTGAATGATTATGAACAAAGATTAATCACACAACACATATATAGATTGAATGATTAATGAATAACACTCTTACTTGATTAAAACATGGATCAAAGGTAGTTACAATATGGTTTTGAAGCCCTAAAAATGACCTTTAATGCTGCTACAAAGACTAGGGTTCATTTCCCAAAAGTTATACAAAGTTACACACTTAAAACCTTAAAATCGGTTTTGTATATATAAAGAAATCGTTGCGCCGACGTCGCGTTGAAGTCCTGACGCCGTCGCTACGTGGATGATTCTAGATCCTCATTAAGTCGGCCACGTCCTGATGCCATCGCTGGATCTCGGACGCCGTCACTGGATAGATCACGACGGTGTCTCTTTATAGTTGCGACACCATCTCCACGCTCTGTATAAATAATTCTTCATGATTTTGGTGCATGTCCGTAATCTTGTACGTTTCTTCTCCAAATGAGCCCAAGTCACGTGTATTTCCTTCAAATGTCATCCAAGTGATAAAAACCTAAAAACAAACGATTTAGCACATAATCTGGGCATATTTGCATGATTTAAGGGGTTAAATGACCCCGAAAAGTGTATAAAATGACACCTCATCAAATACCCATACACTTGGGATTTGCTTGTCCTCAAGCAAATGAACTTTTCTACCTAGACAATAGCAATATTAGGGTCATTTAACCTACTATTTAAAAGCATTTTACAATACAACCTTCTAGACCTCGTAATTAATAGCACGAAAAGTATATACTAGCACCTCACATAAGTGTTTGAGATTCTCTCTTTCACTCGGGTATATACTGCTGATGATTAATTGATCAAGTGTTTCAATCTGCGTGTTTGTTTGATTAATTTAATAAAGCAAATGAAATGGCACTTTTACCCTTTTAGGTTGTATAAGATTTGTTAGTCATATTAAACTAGCATGGTACCCGTGCGTTGCAGCGGCGGGTACCTTGTGATTAAAGTCAAGCACAAATAACAATGACGAACTAATAAACCGGAAAAGAAAAACAAAAAGAAGGTGAGGGTGCAATATGTATTATATGTAGTATAGATATAGATATAGCTGAATAATACAAATAAGAAGTCACAACTAGCTAGTGTGACTATATGTATATACATCCAGTACTGTACTGGTAAGTGATGTTTTCCTGTTGGTCGCTTTTGGGTTGAGATTTTAGATTAAACCCCATCATCATACGGAATAGATGTAGAGTCTAGCCACTCTTGGCCGGTGATGAGTACTGATACTGCGAAATTAGAAGCTTCAGTAATATCCATGACATGATGACCAGGCCATTGAACTCGATCATCTACCCCGGAACCAGGACCAATGTTCTCATACTCACCATAATATATTGTGTCTAAACCTTGTTCTTCTCCGGGCCAAGGGATCCATCCCTTGGGGTCAATTAGGTCGTCAATGTATGACTCGATGAAAACTGTGCGAGAGTATGGCTTCCATGGCCTCCCAAGATAGCTTTTCACTGAATTACCGTGCAGGTCCTCAGTAGCCAAAATGGAACAATTCTGGAAGGATATGCCGGTTTGTTCGTCGGGAGAATCTCTTGACTGGGAGGCAATTACTGTGAATTGACCGGGCATTGGCAATCTGGACATGATGTTACATCCCTGAAACACAACGGCTGCATTACCAAATATGTAATCTATGGTCCCATAAATGTCACATTCTCGGTAAAATTGCCTGAAGGAGTGGACGTACAACGTGTCTTGGTAACCACTAATTACACATCTGTACATTGCTGCAAAGTCTGCGTTGATACGAAGGGCCACTGCCTGTTGCTTTTCTGCTCCTGCCATGTTATAAAACCCGATGTCACGAGCCAAGAATCCTTCTCCCGACACAGCTGTTATCAACATTTAGTTTCATAAATTAATGAGTAAATTGCAAAAATGGTCCTTTTAGTTTGGCCAAATTGCAGTGGTCCGCCGAATTACCAAATTGCAAAAAACCGTCTTTATTTTAAAGGTTTGGTTCCACTTTTGGTCCTTGGTCGAATTTTGGCCGATTGAAATGACTAAAATACCCTCTGCAATATGGCCAAACCACAAGGACCATTTTTGTAATTATCTCTTTTCTATTATTATTATTATTATTATTATTATTATTATTTATTTATTATATTTTATTTATTTAATTTATTTTTAAATTTTTTTTTATTTCGGTTTCAGTTTACGAGCAATAATAATAAATTAATTTTAAAAAAATTTAATTTTTTTTATTTCTGTTTCAGTTTACGAGCAATAATAAAAAAAATAATTTAAAATTAAAATTTTTTTTATACGAAGCAATTTTAAAAAGAAAATTAAATTTTTTTTCTTATTTCGGTTTCAGTTTATGAGCAATAATAAATAAAAAAATTTTAAAAAATTAATTATTTTTTATTTCGGTGTCAGTTTACGAGCAATAATAAAAAAATTAAAATTTTGTTCTTCTAAAAAAATGTTTTTAATTTTTTTTTAAAATTTTAAAATTTAAACTGAAACCGAAATAAACAAAAATTAAAATTTTTAAATTTTTTTTATTTATTATTGCTCGTAAACTGAAACCGAAATAAAAAAAATTTTAAATTTTTTTTAAAGATTTTTTTTATTATTGCTCGTAAACTGAAACCGAAATAAAAAAAATTATTTTTTTAAAAATTAATTTATTATTATTGCGCGTAAACTAAAACCGAAATAAAAAAATTTAAATTTTTTAAATTTTATTTATTTATTATTGCTCGTAAACTGAAACCGAAATAAAAAAAATTATACATTTTTTTAAAGGTTTTTTTTATTATTGCTCGTAAACTGAAACCGAAATAAAAAAATAATTTAGAAAAAAATTAAATTTTTTTTTAAAAAATAAAATAAAAATAAAATATAATATAATAAATAAATAATAATAATATAATATAATAATAATAATAATAGAAAAGAGAGAATTGCAAAAATGGTCCTTGTGGTTTGGCCATATTGCAGAGGTTATTTTAGTCATTTCAATCGGCCAAAATTCGACCAAGGACCAAAAGTGAAACCAAAGCTTCAAAATAAGAACGTTTTTTGCAATTTCGTAATTCGGCGGACCAAATCTGCAATTTGGCCAAACTAAAAGGACCATTTTTGCAATTTACTCTAATAAATTATAACATAATGGGGAAACGAAAAATCAACACTCATTACCTGTCATAGCATATAAATTACCATAGGCTTGGTAAAGGATCAAACCTCCACCGCTAGGCGCAAGCATTATTCATTACTGTTAGCCTCAAATATTGAGTCGAACAAGGAAGTTCGTTCATTAAGAATATTAAGTCTCGGTCATTCAATTATGTAACGTTGTAATAGGCTAGAACGGGTAAGCGGGCTCGTTTATGTAAGCTAATTGGTCAGGTGTATCGGGCGTAAGCCCAAGTAATCTCGAGCCCGGCCCGTAAAAATACCATAGGCATGAAAGCCTCATGGTTAAACTATAAATACCCCTCTCCAAGGATGGAGAGGGTGTTGGTTCACTTTGTAATTTTCACTAGTTAATCAACCATTCTCATTTTTCTCTCTACTTTCTCTATCTTGTTTCTCTCTTTAAACTTCTTCCAACTTCTCTCTTATTTTCTACTTGAATTCGTGTTACAAGTAAATGAAGTGAAGTGATTACGGGGTTCCGACATTTGGTATCAAGAGCCTCGGGTGGGTTTAGTGATTCGTGGTTGTGTTGTGTAAGCTTATTCGGCTTATTTTGGGTTCAAAAAGCTCTCGACTTATTTTCTTTTACATATTTTTTTCTATTAAACTGCTTTAATATTTTCCTTTAAAACCTTAACTAGCAAAATTTCTCTTTATGATTCGTGGTTTATTAGGGCATGTAGCCAAATTATTCAAAGTTTTTAATAGCTTATTGGGCCACGAAATTATTACTAGTTTATTTAGGTTTTAAGCTTCACTCTTTTAAAAAGAATTTTACACTCTTTGTTTACAACATAACTAGATAAAATCTGTCAATTTTTTTCCTTTTTTTCTTTCTTTCGGTGATTCTTAGCTTATTTGTGGTTCGGTTTGCTTATTAAATCTTTAGTCACGATTTGCTTTGATTTCGGGTTTAACATAGATATAGCTTGTATTTTTTTGGTAAACTTTCTAGTAGCTCCTTAGTTTAAGATTTCATGGCTTATTCTTATGAATAGCAAGCTCATTCAGTTGACTTTTGCTTATTCGAGCTCTCCATATCTTATTTTTTAAGTTAGTGTGGATACACGTAGAGGTTACTTATTTTAGTAACTTGGAATGTTTAGGTTTTGCATGGTGTAATACACGTGCGTATTTAGAAGAAGCTCCGGTTCTTCGTTAGCATAATTGCTCAAAGGTACACTTTTCCGTTCATGCTTTATGTTAATTATATTGGCTATATGTGTTTATTTTCCGCTGCATAGCTCGTAGAATATTATGTATAATATTAAGTTATTAGATAACTAATTCCAACAGTGGCATCACGAGCCATTCATATAGCTATATAATTACATAAAAAACGATAAAAACGCTTAAAAACACATATTTGTGCTTTTTTCTTGTTTTTTGTGTGTGATCCTGATTAGGTTTTATTTTGTGAAATAAAGACTCCTAAGAGTCACCTAAAATCTGGAAAAATAAATATGATTAGGTTTTTTCACTCGACCCGACACGCTTATTATGTTGCTTGGCTTATAATTCGCGTTTGTTGACTTATTGTTGCGTATTTATTTATATAAATTGTTAACCATGTGTTTACGTGCATGTAAATCATGGTTCTTAAGCTTAATATGTCTCTTATGCATTCTTGTTAATGTGGTGTATCTATTTGATGCTTTAAACCTTGATACGTCTTGAATTTACATAAGTGATTGATTGTTTTTAAGTGCTGATTGCTTGACCTTCGTCCACTAAAAACTGATTTCCTGGCAAACCGTAAGGAGTTGGACCACGAATTGTTTTTTGGGAATTCACAACTCCAGTAGCTAAAACTTTTATGTTTAGTGCAAAAAGCGGGAAAGATTTTTCCTTGCCTGCTCGTGGTCCGAAGTCAGAAATTCTGCTCAATCAGCTTTTGCAGTTTTCTTGTTTACATCAAATATAGTGACCTTTGCAATCGAGTAATCGATGTATGTGTACCACGTGTTATAAGATGATTTAGACAACACGTTGGGGGTCTTATTTTGGTGTTTGTTGCTTATATTGGTTGTGTTTTATATGCATTAAATGTCTACGTGTTTTAGTATGATTAATTGTTCGATTTGGTTTTGCTTATTATATAATGTGGCAATTTTTATATATGTGCAAATATGTTTTTTGAAAATTAGTATGGACTAAAAGCACTCGATCATTATGCTTATTGTATATATATTGATATGTACACTTTGCTAGCGTGTTGCGATATATATGTAAACTTGTTATTTCTCAATGTTCTATAACGCATGGGTTTAGTGGTTTCCGAAAGGGAACCCACGCCGGAACAACGCAAGAATAAACATTTTTACGTCAACGTTTTAACAATATTAAAAGTATGTCGTAATCATTACTAGGGTTTGATTATTTCTCATGGGGATTTAACCTTATCTGTAGTAAATTTAATTACTTATACTTAGATATATTGTAAATGTGTTAACCCTAATTTTATAGATCACATGTGGATTATAAAATGTAAGAGATGTTTTTAATACATAGAAATTTAAAACAAATATGGAAATGTTTTAAAAATGCTAGCGTTATAAGGATGTATGCATGCTTCCTTATACACAAATTTTTTTAGTACACTTGTTTTATCAAAATTTTATACCCTTACTAATTAAATCATTTGCCATCCAATGCGGGAAGAATACTTGCATATTGTTTTTTACGTTGCTTGAGAAGTAGGTGAATTACAAATCCCAAGAGGTGTTTTATTCACTAAGCGTGAGACCTAGTGTGATTTAACACGCGTTCTCAATTGGACGACTTAAATCGAGTTAAGCTGGTGAGACCTTAACCCGAGGCATACGATGGGGGCAAAACATGCCAACTTGACAATGTTATTCTAGATAATATTGCCTTGATCTCGACATTATAATTCTGGATTATGATGCCTTGGGCTCCATACGGAATAAGAGTTGCACGTGTAGGCAATTATCAACCATTGATTGCATTTTGAGTTCATAATTGCTAGCAGATCAACTGATGTGATGATGGAATTTCAAGTTGGATCTTAGACTATTATTAAAATTAATTGTTTATTTTTATAAACGTGGGTAGTTAATTTTTAAGAGATTAATTATCAAAAATACTAATATTGAACTTTGCAAGTTCTTTTAATGTATTAATGCGACGTATACCGTAAATAATGGTTTGTTCTTTACTTGTGAAAGATAAACCGTGTCTATTTTCCTTGGGAAAAAGAGGATATTTCCTATACTTTTTACTTGCAAAAAAGTTATAGTAGGAATGAAAGAATTATCCTAAATTCTAAATCGAACTCATACCAAACTTACATGTTAAGTTAAATTGTACATCTTATTCTTTCAAGATGGCTTCAATACCCTTATTCGGTTTGAAATCTTTGAATCATGATAAGAAACTTAGATAACTAGAGAACATGTGTCTATAGCTACCAAAAATAAAATATCTTGTTTTAATCAAGGTACATTTATGAGGTTTGATTGAAAGACGAAAATATCACCGAAAACCTGAAAAAGGCGATAACTAGAGAACTCGTGTCTATAGTTGTTTTCTTAACCCGATAAAAGGCGCTATACACCCTTGTGGTAAAGTGAGCTGATAAAGGAGGAATTGCATGCCAAATTTTCAAGTTAATTGTAACATTTGCCCTTTTTGTGTTTTGAATATTTCATTATAGTCCTTTGACTATTTGACTTCTGTCAATTTATTCAGATATTGTACCGTGTTGACGGTGGTAATTTTATGAGTATTGTGATGAATTATGGTTTATTGTGAATAATAATCCTTTTTAGAGGTTATTATTGTGCTATTTGTATTCCGGGTGGTTGACCCGTGAATAATAAACGAGTCTGACGCGTAATGAGAGTAGAGTGATTCATAGAGTTTTTGAAGGTGTTTAAAGTAGAAATATGGCAAGTAAATTCTCTAAGTTTCTTTTTCGTCAACTGAACTACTTTCCGGCAAAATCTTCACGTGTTTTTTCCTTTCTTTGTTAAGTGTATTTCTTCTAAATTTAGGCACCGATTTATCATACAACACCATATTCATAGCATGTATAATTTATCCGCAACATCAACAAATTTGATGCCCCCTACTTGTTTGATGCCTTGGGTCGTCGCCCGCTTCGCCCGATACCAAATCCGGCCCTGCACATATATGATTTCCACTAGAAACATTTTCTCATAATCCTTATCATTTCAAAAACCAAAAACACACACATCCTCTCTAGAGTGTGTGTGTGCGTTTGAAGTAAGCCACCAACAAAAACCCATAAAACATCGTTTGGGTTGTCCGGTTCGTGTTGAAATCTATATTTTTGAAGATTTTCTCGTAAGTTTTCAAATTTAAATTTTATTTGTCCTTTTGGGTTTATTTTGATGCATAGATGTTAGTTGTACAAGTTGATCATCGTGAAAATTGATTTTTGGAAACGAAACAAAAGAAAAAGGGGTGTTTGGATGCGTCGTATATAAAAAGAAAATAGGGGTTTTTTGTAGTTTTGATGTTGTGGTCGTAATGGTTGAATAACATATGTTGCTAGATAGCTTATTTTGGATAATAGCTTGTATAGCTTATTGCGGGCTTATTTTAAGCTATTTCTTGGCTTATTTTGGGCTTATATGCCACGTGAATTTTCCAAAATCACTAGGAAAGTGATTTTGACTATTTTGTGTTATGGCGTACGTTTGTGGACTATTTTTGAGGCTTATGGTAGTAACCAAATGCGATACGTAGCTTATTAGCTTATCTTAAAACTTAATATACGTATTTTGTAGCTTATGGGCTCGCGGCCCAATAAGCCCATTTAAGCCGCGGCTTAATGGAGGGGCTTATTACGGTCCGGATTATTTTCTACTTATAAGTATGAGCTTATATATGTTGATGGGCCTTGTTTTGGGCTTGGATCATATTTTAGACTTATAAATACTATAATGGATCATTATTGGGCCTTAAAGCCCAATAAGCGATATTTGGTCATTTTAAGAGTTTTGACGGACTTTTTGAAAGCAAAATGTATTTACGAAGTGATATTGATTGTTATTTTGTGGAAAACGTTTTAGTAGACGTTAAAGTTTGAGATTTTGGAATTTTGTCGGAAAAGTGTCGAAATTGTGAAAAGTGTTTTGAATTAAGGTTTGAAACCTTGGAAAACGTTGTATAAGCGTACGGGTCATGTCAAAATTTCGTAAAAAGTTTATACTTAGAAATTTTACGTAAAAACATGATTTTTGATTTTTGATTTATTTATTTAATAAATTCACTAAAAGACGAAAAATATAATTTTTCCCGAAACTTCTCAAATATGTTTACAATGAGTAAACGTTTCATTTTCAACTCTAATATGATTATTTTTGAGGTGACTAAGGGTACCGAATGGACTTATCGAGATATAATTATAATTATTTATTATAAATATTTACTTATATTACTTATCTATTTCCTTTAAATAGTATAAGTATGTACCGTTGAGATATCGGATTGATATGATTATTGAGTATGTCGTCAACCATCACACCACTAAAATTGTTTTCGGATAATTGTACAACACGTCTAACCTCTATGCATCAAACATGAAAGTTGTTTTGGAAATGGATGATTAAAATGGGACATTAACTAGACTAGATCGTGTGCGGGCGTCGTTGCATTTGCTTGTGTGATTGAGATTGGGTTGCTAAAGACTTGCTTGAGGTGAGTTCTCGTAGCCTCACTTTTTACTGTTTTTCGTTGGGGAAAAATGATACTCAAATGTGTTTTGAAATGTTTTGAATTGAACTGTGCGAAATGTGATTTTGTTTTTGGACAAGATAAGTGCATATGACTGCTATGTGAATATTATGTGTTGCATGATTATTGGATCGGCTGGGTACGCCTACCCTAATGGATCGGCTGGGTACACCTACCCTAATTGTGTGTGATTATTGGAGCGGATGGGTACGCCTACCCAAGTATGTGTGAGGTCCTGCCCTAATATAGTGCTCCAGCTGGTAGGCCCTTTAGGTGCGTAAGTGACATATCGGAGTTGCGACTCCAAGAGCATTGGGATATGCTGGTTGTGATTAGCGGGGATGCTAAGTCACGGGTTGCTTGCATTTATTCACTGTCATATTGCACTATTGTCCATTGTTTTGAAGTATTGGCACAGCTTTCGGGTTTAAGGTCAAACCTACGAGCTCACCAACATTATTGTTGACGTTTTCGAGTATCATTTTCAGGTGAAGTGAAAGAAGAGTAAGTTGATGATATGTGATAGCAGACTTAGAAGTTTCCCTTGTGGATTTTTCATGCGAAGTCTTGCTTGCTTGTTTGTTTGATTTGATATTTGGATATTATGGTTTAAGTTTGGATTTGGATCCCCTGTGTGGGCAAATTGGATTTGTAAGAGATTTTGGATTTAGATATGATTTGGGACATCACTCGAGGTTGTTCGAGGTTGATGGTCTTCATAACACTTGAAGTTTATGCATTGTAGTTTTCTCTATATTGTATCTTGTGTTATGATTGATCATTATGTTGCATTCCTGAGTTTTCGCCATTGTCGGGGTGTGATAGATTGGTAATCAGAGCCAAGGTTATAGAGAACTAGGTGGCTTGACCTAGACTATAACCTAAGATCCGTCGTTTAGTTGCGTATAGGATCTATGTGCGCGGTGTTCCGCTTTTACGTGCTTATGTGGTAATATGGTATTTGGTGCTAGTTATGTCAGTCATTGAGATGTGTAAGCCTAATACTAAGTACAACTGGGAAAGGATACGAGTATAAATATGGTGGAAAACGTAGTTATAAACGTATCATGACTCACGCATATTTAGTATTATCGTTCACGCAAATCAATGTTGACACCATAGGGTGGTATTATGTGTATATTCATATATATAGTATGATATTCTATATATAAGTTAGTCTTCCCACCTACTTAACGTTGCCCATGTCCTCCCTCGTATAGATAATGCCGCCAAGGATGAGGACCCGAAGTGTTGGCCGGCCTGTTGCCAAATCACAAGGAGGGGGAACGGGTGGACGGGTTGGTAGGGGTGGTGGAAGGGGTAGAAGACCTAGGGAAGGTAATGATGAGCGTGTTAATGATTTAAATGGTCAAGGGAATGACCAAGGAATGGGAGCTAATGGGGGCGTAGAGGGAGCCAATGGGAATGTAAAGAGAGTCAATAGGGGTGTGGGAGGAACACCCGACTTCTCGACGATCATTGCCCAGAAATTACAGAACCTCTTACCCACTATGCTAGCTCAGGTTGGTAACCAAGGAAATGTTGGAAATCAAAATGGTAATGTGGTTAATGAGAATGTTCAGGAGAACGTTAGGAATGTGCTAGTGAATGGCAACCGGGTAGGTTGTTCATATAAGGAGTTCTTAGCTTGTAACCCTAAGGAATATGATGGTAAAGGAGGTGCTGTAGTTCTTACTCGATGGATCGAGAAGATGGAGAATGTGCAAGATATGAGTAGTTGTAGTGTTAAGCAAAAAGTAAAATACACTGCTGGTTCATTTGTAGGTAAGGCTTTAACGTGGTGGAACTCTCAGATCCTCACGCTAAGCCGTGAAGTTGCTATTAGTATGTCATGTGATGACTTTAAGTATATGATGATAGAAGAGTTTTATCCTAGTCATGAGATGCAAAAGTTGGAAACTGAGTTGTGGAATCACGTCATGGTCGGGGCTGGCCATGCTGCGTATACTGATAGGTTTCATGAGTTGGCGAGGTGAGTCCCTCACTTAGTAACTCCAGAAAGTAGGAAGATTGAGAGGTATGTGTATGGCCTTGCTCCACAAATCCGTGGGATGGTGGCAGCAACGGAACCAAAGACTATGCAGAAGGATGTGCAGATTTCTACTGCACTGACCGATGAGGCTGTTAGGAATGGATCAATTAAGAAGGTTGAGAAGAGAGGAAATGCGGGGGAACCTAGTAAGGATTAGAATGGTAGGGATGATAATAAGAGGACTAGGACTAGTAATGCTTTTGCTACTACCGCAAACCCTGTAGGAAGAGAGAATATGGGTGCTTGACCTAAGTGTACCACCTGCAATTCTTATCATGCACCCGGAGGACCTTGTCGCACATGTTTCAACTGTAATCGCCTGGGTCATTTGGCAAAGGATTGTAGAAGTGTGCCTAGGAATGTGAACCCAGTCAATGCTAGAAACCCAACTGTTAGGGCATGTTATGAGTGTGGTAGTACCGACTATGTCAGGTTAGTTTGTCCTAGATGGAATAGGGCACAAGGACCGGGAGGAAATCGTCCAAACTAAGTTGTTTCTAATAACGAGGGCCAGGGTCGTGGAAACCAAAGGAACCAGTGTTGAAAATCGATCTAGCTCATCTAGGATATCATAACCATGATCCAGCGGAATAAAAAATAAAACAATCATAGTTAAGAACAAGGTGTTACTAATAAACGTTAAGCCTTTCATTGTATTTGATCAGGATACAAAGGCTTACTATACTACTAAGCTACTAATAAGCTAACTATAATCCTAGGCGTCTTACAAAGACTTGACGCCTAGAGTACACACACACACCTTTAGGTTTACATTGTGAATTGAATGAATCATAAACCTAGACGCCTACCCCTCTTTATATACTAGAGGGGTTAGGGTTTACAAGACAAGATAAGATCAAATAAAATTAGGAAACTATAAATCAGCATTAAATACTATTTGACTAATCTTCAATCAGCATTAATGTTGATCTTTATCTTCAAAATCTTCCATCTTTTGTTCTTTTGATATTTAGTCTTGTAGGTCCTTCATCTTTTATATCTTTTGTCATATCAACTCAAAGTATAATTCCCAACAATCTTCCCCTAGTTGATAATGACAAAACTCATAAGCACAAGCTTCCCCTGAAGCTAATAAAGATGAAGACTTCCCCTTTATCCATGCACTCTTCCCCTTTTTGTCATATCAAATAGGAGTGCATGTAGATGGTAAAACAAATAAACAAAAATAAGCTTCCCCTTAAACGAACATGTTTACCATCTTTTGAACCTCGAACTTATTAAGCTCCAAACAGTAATCATTAAGAAGATCATCTAGGTGCGCTTCCATCATCCATACTTACGTGACCACGCAATTATCAGCTTAGTTGTATCGTACGACTTTACATACTATGGCCGATAGTCTCAGTGAGCTCCGTCGCATCAACGACCAGTATCCTAGATCCAATGTCAAGGGCTGTATCGTATCATACTCCGACCAAATATTTGTAAAGGAGCGTGTAACTTTTCCATTCAAGAATTATATCATGCACCAAACTGTCAAAACGATCCATACACATCATCATTATTCGAGATCCAAATGCGTCCATAAGTGTGTGTCGTCCGATATCGTATAACACTAGGAGAATTAACTTGCTTTATCAGATAAGGCTAGCAGAATTAACTAGCAAAACCAACAGACTTAACCAAATCTGCCAATTAGTGACTCTTTTTGCTGTCCCAAATTTGTCACTATCTTGAGGTCTCCTTCCTCCCATGACTGTTAGTGACACTTTGTCTGTCGCTGTTCTATCGCTGTTGTGTTGCTAACTCCACCAGAATTAATATTGTGGCCACCAGACTTAACTTTGATGCAACCAGTATTAATCCAAAGTGACCAGTATTAACCACGAAACCAGAATTAACATTTGCAGGATCAGACTTAACCTTAATCTCACCAGACTTAATCTTGGGCAAGCAACATTAAATCAAAGTATATGGGCAGTATTAATAAAACCAACGTAGCAGTTCTGCTGTTGTACGAAGAATACCATGTCATCATTTGCAGCTTCATTTTCTTTACTTTGTAACACGATCGGCTACTGTTCATATAGTTAGGGTTTCTTTCAAAACCCTAGATTTATTAAACACACTTTTACACCAAATTAGAAAATAAACACGACATGAAAACCTTGATCGAACCCTAGATATCGAGAGCAACCCGCTCTGATACCAATTGTGAAATCCTATAATGACTCCATAGATCGTTATTAGGACTCATCTAGGGTATGATAACAATGATTGTAACACGCAGCGGAATATAAAGAAAACAATCAAAGTTATGAACAAGGTTTTCTTATTCATAAACTAATAAACTATAAACTATTCGACTTTAATCAGTCGACTATGAACTATTACATAAACTAATAAGCACATAGATGATTCATGACTCATCTATGGCTAACTACAACTATTACACGACACACGCTCTATGCGTTTCTAGACTCTCATTGGAGAAGTCTACTATGAATGGATGATCAATACTAGACGCCTACCCCTCTTTATATACTAGAGGGGTTAGGGTTTACAAGACAAGATAAGATCAAATAAAATTAGGAAAGTATAAATCAGCATTAAATACTATTTGACTTATTTAACCAGTCTTCAATCATCATAAATACTATTTGACCAGTCTTCAATCAGCATTAATGTTGATCTTTATCTTTTAGCTGAGCATTAAATACTGTTTGACTAATCTTCAATCAGCATTAATGTTATTCCAGCTTTGTCTTGTAGGTCTTCCATCTTTAATATGTTTTGTCATAATCAACTCAAATTATAATTCCCAACATTCATCACTATTTCTTTCTCTTTTTTTTCTTCTTCCCCCTCCCCTTTTTTTGGTTCTTTGATTTTTTTTTCATTTTTTTTCTTCATGTTCAAACAACTAACAATTCCCCCACTCTTAAGATAAGGATACACCACAAAAAATACAAAATACAAAGTTTGGAACCTTCATCTTCGTTGAAATGGCACAATACTCATAACAAAGCGCGAGCAAACTATAAGCAAAAATCAACCAATCATATCGAGCAACTAGCAACCAACCATAGGGACTTTCGACAATGGGTAAGGCTAGGCTAAGGTTATATATATTTTTGGATTTTTTTTATTTTAGTGGATGAAAAATATGAATAGAATGGTTCAGTGGGTTAAACTAGGAGTATCTAGCACTAAAGATGAGTGCTAACATAAGGGTTAATATCTGGGTGGTTAGCTAATCTGTGTGATCGCTTAAAATAATTCCTTCAGTATATATAAATATATATATATATATATAATATAAATATATAATAATAAGAATTATCTCAAAAATATCAATAATAAGAAGAGAAGTATTCCATAAGGCTTTTTAAAAGAAAATTACTTTTACCCAAAGCGATCTCCAAAAAAAACCTTCCCGGGTCGTTTCCCGACGAGGCGTGAATGAAAAATCGAGGTAACGTTTGTGGAACAATGCTTGAATATCACAAATTTGATTTGGTTTTCTATTTCTTTAAATAAAATGCACAAACAAATAAAGGCACGCTAAAAACGAAAGCAAATAAGGCTAAAACACTAAAAACGATAACGGGATTCAAAACCCGTTCTTTAAAAACCCAAATTCTAAAATTTTAACCCTACAAATGAAAATTTAATTTTTAACAATCCTAAATGATAAAAGAAAATTTTTGAAAAAAAATTGTATTTTTTTTACTTTTATATTTTTTTATTATGAATTAAAAACATTTTTAGACTAAATTAAATATTAAAAATATTAAACTAATAATAAAAAATCTGGAAAATTCAGGGAAAATGCTTTATACTATGAAGAATCAAAGAAAAATAAAAACTTTGAAAAACAGCTTATAAATAAGCAGTAAATAAGCCCAAATGGGCTGAAAGCTTAAAGAGCCAAAAAGAGGTTAAGTAATTAAATAATGCAAGTTAAAACGGAAAAGACCCAAGGGCATGTTGTAGTGGAGGTGTGTGTTAAAATCAGGTTGAGGGTGGTAGAGGTCCAGGGTTCGAGCCTTGTCTCACCTTGGGCTTCTCACTTTCCCTGTTTTTTTATTTTTTTTGAAAATTTCTTTTTGAAAAAGCTTAAGGACCTAAAAATAAGCAATTTTTGTAAAATGACTTTTTATAAAAACCATAATTAAGCACAGAAATAAGCTAACAAAAGTGACAGTCTAGGATTTAAGCTAAGGGCTATAAAGTCTAACTGTTGGCTTTTTTTAAAAACTTAATAAGCTACTAAAAAGCAAATGAGCTTACAACAGATAATAAGCTATACCTAATAAGCATTATGGAACAAAAATAAGCAAATAAAATGGGCTAAACTAAGCTTAAAATGACAGATTCACTTACAAGGCTTTTTAAACTTAAAATGCTAAACTGAAAAAGCTAATAAGCTTGAATAAGCTCTACCCTATGCTAAATAAGCTAATAAGCTTGAATAAGCTCTACCCTAAGCTAAATAAGCTAAAAGCACTTAAAAGCTAACCTAATAAGCAGAATGAAACATGAGATAAGCAAATCCAATAAGCTATAAGCTCAGATAAGCAAATAGCAATATTGGCCAAAATCATCTGGATTGAACATAACCGTCAAATCTCCCCAAAGTACTCTATCAAATCCTTCAGGTATCTCATCTTGATATTTGTCCATCACCAGTTGATATATACATTCAAATAATCTCTATCAAATATGGAAAGCACCCTCATCAAAGTACTAAAGTATCTCTTTTGACCATTGCTTCTAATCACCACATTTTGATTTATCTCCTCTAAGTGTTCAGCTTTATCATCCTGTGGTTTAGTTCCAAGACACTCAGTTTTCCATTCTTTGATAGGATACTTCCTGTCAAGTATTTCATAATCCACTTCTTTTTCCTCATCTGGAGCTATTGTTAAATGTAATCTCAGCTCATCATTCTCTTTCTCACTATCATCCTCAGAAGTGTTTTGTATGAATCTTCTTTTTCTTGACTTCATCTTTTTCCTAGTACCAAGTTTTCTCTTTCTGGTACTTTCTTCTTCTTTATTCTCCTCCTTGACTTCTTCTTTACTCTCCTCCTTGACCATTTCATTCTTAGAGGAATCAATTCCTTTTTCATTCATCCTTTTGATCAGTCTTTCATCTTCAGCAGACCCAATAGAAATGAAATCTTCATCTGACCTCTTTATCTTTTCATACAGAGCTTGTATTTCCTCAAACTTCTTGGTTTTCAATTCAGAATGCTTGAAGTTTCCTACATGCTTCAAGTAGGTCATCATTTGATTTCTCAGTTGATTCTTTGTAGGTGGTCTGTTCCTGATGGCCTCTGATCTTTGTTGAGCAAGGAATTTTCTTTGAGCAGCAATTGTGTCATGAAGGAATTTTGCTCTTTCTTCTATTGTAAATTGCTCTCTTTCTTGTTCTTGAAGCTTCTCAGCAAGAAGTCTGTCAGCCTCAATTCTTGCCTTTATGTCATCATAATTTCTTATGAGAGCTTCATTGGTAGCTTTTTCTTCAGCTAACCTGGTTCTTTCTTCTTCACCTTCCTAATCTTTTTGTATTTTCCTAGCCATTTCTTCATCACTTGCAAGCTGTTTAAACTTCTTCTCGGCTTCAGGAATACCATCAGATTCATCATCCTCTTCTATTTTCTTCTTTCCTTTGTCTTTTGGATCAATTTTTGGAAGAGGCTTTAATGTCAGAAGTGATCTTGTAGAAGTAGGCCTAGGTCTGTCAGTTTCTTCAATATCCTTCAACTCTACACCTTTCTCCTTCTCTCTAGAAACTGCTTTGGCTTGACTCATGTTGAGAAGAACCTTAGCTATTGTTTCATCATCTCCAAATATTGTAGAAGTAGGTGTTTGAGTGGCTTGAGTAGCACTTCCTTCTTCAGTACCTTTTCTTTGCCCATCAGTACTTTCAATTTGCTCATCAGTACCTTCAATTTGCTTGTCAGTACTAACTTTCTCCTTGTCAGTACTAAGTACATCTTTAGTACTAAGTATAATTTCATCATTCTCCTTCTCTTCACCCACTATATCTCTTGTCCTCCCCACATCCTGAGCATTCTCTGTTTCCATATGATCAAGTGTATCCTCAGGAATCTCATCAAATAGAGGATCTCTTTGGACTGAAGGTTCACCTTTAGCAAACTTCCTCCCCTATTTGGATACAAACTCTTTGTGCACCCATTGTTGCTTTGAGGATCTCTTTCTTGCCATTCTTTACTTTAAGGAGACACTTTGCATCCATGCTATGTGATGTTTGATTACAGGTTTAGCTTGCTTCTTGAGCTTTTTGATCTGAGCCTTCAAGTGTTGTATTTCTTTGGCTTGATCTGAAACCTGCGCACATAAAGAGAGACAAAGATCATAGACAATGGTTGTAGAAGATGAAGGTCTAGGGGATGGGTCTGTCTGTGGCTCAATAGGTATTTCACTAGTGTGAGCAAGAGACGAGTCGGTCTGTGGCTTAAAAGGTACTTCACTAGTGTGAGCAGGAGAGGGTGTAGGTTGTGCTTCAGATGGTCTTTCTGAAGGAGCACCCTCATCC
>BQNB010089050.1:0-12874 GCA_026074375.1 Tanacetum coccineum
TAGTTAGACATTTGTTGTGAGATAGTTACTGTTGAAAAAGAAAAGTTAAAGGAAGTCAACACAGGGGTTCTCGGGAACCCTATGGAGTTTTTAGATATAATGTTAATTTTTGAGAAAAAAAATCATTTTTTCCTAAATGCATCTTAAATGCACCCGGTCCATCAAAATGTGATTCTAATATTACGGTTCAAAAATTTATGTGCACCCGACCATATTTGGTCCTGGTTCCGTCCCTAAGTCAACATATCGAATGATATTCGGTTTCTGAGAAAGTTCGATGGATATTTTGGAACATTTGACAAAGTTTGATGGGTATTTTGAAACACCTAAGTTCACGTAATTAAAATAAAATAAAATAAAATAAATCCATGTATTTAGTTTAACCGGTGTAGCGGGTTGCCGATCACGCCACGTAAGCAAACGTATGATATTGAACAAAAATTTAAAAGTTTAATGGGTATTGTAGTATTTTATAGAGTTTATATCTGATAATGGGACATTTGAGAAAGTTCGTTGCTATTAGATGTTATTAACCCTTCATTTATTGTACATTTAACTTGCCTTGGAAAGCCCTTTGAGAGTTATTTTGCCTTGAGCATCTTCTAGTATCTGAACCTCCTTTTTGTTTGTATCTAAAAGATCATAAACATGGTTATGCAAAACTTCATACATCAAAACTGCGACGGTATGTCTTCCTCCTTCCACACTCCTAAGAATCTCGTCGATAGCCAACATCCCCAACCCTAAATTCTCTTTAGAACCCTTAAAACAACATACAAAGTAAATATATACTTAGTCTCTCGCAGTAACTGAACCGTTGCAGAAGTTGCAGAATGGCGTAAACACTATTGAGCTTCATTTTGACTTAAACTTATATACAACGTATTACAGATTACCAAAAACAAACAATTACAAGGTAGAAAATAAAGCTAAGGGTGCGGTTTGGTTGGAGGGTTTAGCTACCAGTAATGGGAATGAAAATCAAATACAAAGTAACCAAACGCACCCTAAGATTACTACTTGTTCAGAATGATTGAACCAACCAAATAGTTTTAGTTAATAAACTAAGCTAGCAAATAACAAACATCTAACAGTTGGAAAATACAACAAAGAAGACTACCTGGATAGTGTAGGTTTTACCACTGCCTCTAGCTCTAAAGGCAATAAACGTGGAGCTTTCACCAACGAACACCCCTGAAATATGAGGCTTAACCTCCTTGGAGAATATGAAATGATTATCTTCATTTTTCCCATAACAACAGTCGACCAAATACTGGTTTTTGCGGCTGGAAGAACAACACACATAAGTTTTAGCTACTTAGTTTTTGTTTTAATATGGAAACGCAAACAGTGAATAATAATAATAATAATAACAAAGTTAATAAATAATAATAATTATAGAAGAACATACATGTTTTAAAAAAAGTACCTGGAACTCTGATCATCAAACGAAATCGCAACTTTATCATCAGTTGTTCCAGTGTAATTTATCACCGAAAAACCATGAGACGACGCCAATTCCTGATCCCTAAAACCTCGAACCCGAGCAATAAGTCTTACTTTTCCGCCAACATTTACGCACGGTTGAATTTGATCTCTCTCCATTTACACTATTTCACACAAATCGCTAAGAATATCTGAAATAAGAACACAACAAACCCTAATTATCAACCAAAACCTATACAAATTACATTGATAGTAAAAATTGGATATGAAGCCCTAATTTTGGTGAAAAGTTAGGGTTTGGGAGTTTAACGTACCTACCGCTGTGACGGATAAATTCGGAGATGTGTGTATCAAATGATAGAAGAAAAAAAAATTTATGTCACTTTTATCGGTGGAGAAGAGATTAAACACTCGTCGAAAGGGGTGGCCGGAACAGAAGATATAGATCGCCACACATGATATGTTTTTTAGTTTTGTGTTAAAAGTGTGATAAGCATCAAATGATATTTTAAGGTATCTAATAATAATATATTAATTCGGAGATGTGTGTATCAAATGATAGTGATATGATCACATCCAGACTTCAAACAGTGAAATGAAGATTTGATAACAAAATATCTAGAATTCTCAAGAACAAAAGAAACGGAGAATTAAACATAAATTGTGAAAATTAGGATTTGTTATTGATTTGTAAATTGAGAGAGAATTTGTTACAAGAAGTTGTAAAATGATTAGCTAAATGAAAATGTTACAAGTGATTGGTATTTATACTAGTGAAATGAAAAGAAATAAACTGTAACGGGTTTTCTCGCCAATTCTTGAGGGTAACGACTATTTGACTTATGTTGACCGTTGACTATTGTTGACTTGAGCCCATAACACTCCACTGCCTTTGAAAATATTCTTGTCCTCAATAATCAGCTTCAAATTCAGGGTACCTTGCTTGCAAATTAGTAGCTACCTCCCATGAATCATCATTAACATTCCTATTTGACCATTGAACAAGCCAGCACGCCACAACTACATTTCTAACTTTAGCAATTTTCCTATCCAAAACAGCAACTGGAACTGCAGTGATTAGGTCTTCCTTATTTACACTCTCAATTAATTTCACACAAATCGCTAAGAATATCTGAAATAAGAACACAACAAACCCTAATTATCAACCAAAACTTATACAAATTACACTGATAGTAAAAATTGGATATGAAGCCCTAATTTTGGTGAAAAGTTAGGGTTTGTGAGTTTAACGTACCTACCGCTGTGACGGATAAATTCGAAGATGCGTGTATCAAATGATAGGAAAAAAAACTATGTCACTTTTACCGGTGGAGAAGAGATTAAACACTCGTTGGAAGAGGTGGCCGGAACAGAAGATATAGATCGCCACACATGATATGTTTTTTAGTTTTATGTTAAAAGTGTGATAAGCACGTGACCTCAACTTTTATACCTCCTTTGTTTTCTTTAACTTAGAGCTGTAAACCGTTTATGATGGTTTATATAATAAATTAACGAACGTACACGAACAAGCTTTTTTTGGTCCGTTTAGTTAAATAAACAAAGGTAAACAAACGCTTCGTTCGTGAACGTCTAATTATTTTTGTTCGATTAACATCCCACATGTTAAAAAAATTAATAAATTATATATCAAGTATTTTAAGGTCTCTAACAATAATATATTAATTCGAAGATGTGTGTATCAAATGATGGTTCAATCAGTGAAATGAAGATTTGATAACAAAATATCTAGAATTCTCAAGAACAAAAGAAATTGAGAATTGAACATAAATTGTGAAAATTAGGATTTGTTATTGATTTGTGAATTAGAAAGAATTTGTTACAAGAAGATGCAAATGATTAGCTAAATGAAAATGTTACAAGTCATTGGTATTAGTGAAATAAAAAGAAATAAACTGTAATGTTTTTTCTCACCAATTCTTGAGGGTAACGACTATTTGACTTTTGTTGACTGTTGACTATTGTTGACCTGAGCCCATAACACTCCACTGCCTTTGAAAACATTCGTGTCCTCAATAATCAGCTTCAAATTCAGGGTACCTTGCTTGCAAATCAGTAGCTACCTCCCATGTATCATCATCAACATTCCCATTTGACCATTGAACAAGCCAATACACCATAACTGCATTTCTAACTTTAGCAATTTTCCTATCTAAAACAGCTAAGCCTTCCTTATCTACACTCTCAATTAATTTTACACAAATCGCTAAGAATATCTGAAATAAGAACACAACAAACCCTAATTATCAACCAAAACATATACAAATGACACTGATAGTAAAAATTGGATATAAAGCCCTAATTTTGGTGAAAATTTAAGGTTTGCGAGTTTAACATACCTACCGCTGTGACGGATAAATTTAGAGATGCGTGTATCAAATGATAGAAAAAAAAGTTTTATGTCACTTTTATCGGTGGAGAAGAGATTAAACACTCGTCGAAAGAGGTGGCCGGAACAGAAGATATAGATCGCCACACATGTTTTGACAATTTTATAAATTGGGTACCAATATAGCTAAAAAGTAATAACCTTAGTCGAGGAGTTTGAAATTTAAAAGACTTGTAACAAACGGATTTGATATTTGACAATTTTATAAATTCTATTGTGTACACATTGTTAGAAATTTAGTGCAATTGTAGGAATTGGATCATACTTGGAAATGGGTTTGGAGGTACGGAGTGTACACTCATCAAGTCACTGATTTTCCCTGACTATTTTAGTGGTTTGATTAAATGGGTGGTTATTTGCCTATTTAAGTGACAGATTTGACTGTATTAATTGACCATATTTAATTTGGTCATGAAATCATTATTCCTAAATTATGGAGGATAATTGATTTGATTGCAATAATTGACCATATTTAATTTGGTCATGGAAATCACTAATTCCTAAATTATGGAGGATAATTATGGAAGAGATTAATTGGCCATTAATCTCTCATTAATTCCATTATTAGGTTTTGAGTATATCCCCTATATATAGAGATCACAATTGCATGGAAAAACACATAGAAACGCATGGTTCTTGATTTGTGCCTAGATAAAGAACAAACACTTGGTTTTATCCCAAGGAGGTATTCGTGTAACCCTGGCATAGGGTCGAATAATCTTCTTTGGAAAGTGATTACACGACTTCAAGTGATATCCGGTAACCATCTTGGTAATTAGCTAGGCTATTGATTGTCTTCACCCTGATCTGGGATCTACTACAACCAACAATCAAAGAAGATTATTTTGTGATAATCAATGAATGCTGCTGCTATGAAACACATGACTTCAAACTTTGCCAAGCTTAACAAGTTTGAAGGGGTGGATTTTATAAGATGGTAGAAAAAGATGCACTTCTTACTTTCCAGCCTGAGTGTGGTGTATGTGTTGACTACTCCTATTCCTAAAGATGGTGGTGATGATGCAACCGTGGAACAAATCAGGAAAAGGAATAAGTGAGATAATGATAACTATGTCTACAGAGGTCTAATCATCAAAGGTATGTTTGATCTTTTGTTTGATATTTACTAAAATATTGAATCTTAAAAAGAACTATAGAATTCCTTGGAGGCCAAATATATGGCTGAGGATGCATCAAGTAAGAAGTTCCTTGTTAGTAATTTCACCAATTACAAAATGACTGATTCAATACCAGTTATGGAACAATACAATGAACTTCTTGGAATACTTTTAGATTTACACAACATAAAATGAACATGGATGAGGCCATTCAGGTCTCTTGTATCATTGATAAACTCCCTCCTTCTTGAAAATATTTCAAGCATACCTTGAAATATAAGAAGGAAGAGTTAACTCTAGTTGAGTTGGGCAGTCATCTACGCATTGAGGATTCCCTCAAGGTGCAGGATAATGACAAGCCAAAAAGCAACAATGTTGCTGGTCCACAGTGATTGGACATGGTTGTGTAGATCTTAGATTTAGTTCTAGAAAGATTGCTTTCTTGATTAATATTTTGCATGTTCCTAATATTAAGAAATATATGGTTTGTAATATTAAAAAAGATATGGTTTCAAATGGTATTTTGAATAATTGTGTTTATAAACAAGTAACTGAAATCTGATAAATTTGTTTGAGTCTAAACATGGTGTGTTTATTGGTTTTGGCTATTTGTGTAATCAAATGTTTAGGCTTAATATTGTTAATAATATTGGTAAATCAGCCTTTATGTTAACATTTAAACTGAAATATTTAATCATATGGTATGTTAGATTAGACAATGTCCACTTTAATAATAATATGCAAGATATGTCTAAGGATGGGTTAATCCTTGTTTTGACATGGACACTGAAAAATGTAAGACTTGCATGCTGACCAAGAAACCATTTCAAAATGTAAAACGTGAAACTAAAGTTTTGGAGCTGATCCACAGTGATTTATGTGATTTGCATGCTACTCCTTCACTAGGGAATAAGAAATACTTTGTGACATTTATTGATGATGCTTCTAGGTTTTGCTATGTTAGTTTATTACATACTAAGGATGAAGCATTAGATAAACTTAAAGTATTTAAAACTGAAGTTGAATTACAACAAGGGCCCCAAATCAAAAGATTTAGGACTGATAGGGGAGGTGAGTACATGGATACTATGTATTTTCAGTCTGTTGGTATTATCCATGAAATGACTGCCATGTACTCCACAACAAAATGGTATATCTGAAAGAAAAATAAAGTACTAAAAGAAATGGTTAATTCCATGTTGTCCTACTCAGGACTGAGTCAAGGGTTCTAGGGTAAAGCTATGTTAACAGCTTTCTATTTATTAAATAGTGTTCCCAATAAAAGGAATATCATTACCCCTTATGAACTCTAGACTAAAAGGAAACCAAACCTGAACTACCTCAGGGTTTGGGGTTGTAGGCCAGTTGTAAGACTCCCTGATCCAAAGCTAAAAACTTTGGGCTAAAGAGGCATTGAATGCATCTTTGTTGGATATGCTGAGCATTCTAAGGCTTTTAGGTTCTATGTCATTGAGCCTAATGATTCAGTTTTAATTAACTCTATAATTGAATCAATGGATGCAATATTTGATGAGAATAGATTCTCATTAGTCCCTAGACCAAGTCTCAGGATTTCTAATGGAACTGAAGACATTGGTGGTTTAGTGGTCCTTGAAGAGGTCACTAAAGAGGTTGTTCAGCAACCTGAACCTGAGCTTAGAAAAAGCAAAAGGAATAGGAATCCAAAGAATTTTGGACCTGAATTTCAATTATACTTAATTGAAGGAACAAGGGGTGAGGTCTCAGACCAACACACCTATTGCTTTAATGTTGAGGATGACCCCAAAACATTTGATGAAGCAATGAAGTCTCAGGATGTTACTTTCTGGAAAAAAGCAATTAATGATGAGATGGACTCCATCATGGGCAACAACACTTGGGTGTTGGCTGATCTACCTCTTGGTTTCAAATGGATCTTCAAAAGAAAACTGAAGGTAGATGGAACTATTGAAAAGTTCAAGGCAAGGCTGGTCATTCAAGGCTTTAAATAAAAGTCAGGAATAGACTACTTTGATACTTATGCTCCAGTGGCTCGTATCAGTACCATACGACTGTTGATTGCTATAGCATCAATTCACAATCTAATTATTCATCAGATGGATGTGAAGACAGCTTTCTTGAATGGTGACTTGGAAGAGGAGGTTTATATGAATCAACCTCAGGGCTTCATCATGTCTGGCAATGAAAACAAGGTGTGTAAACTGATTAAGTCTCTATATGAACTAAAGCAGGCACCTAAGCAATGGCATCAAAAGTTTGATGAAGTGGTTTTGTCTAATGGTTATTTACTCAACTAAGCTGACAAATGTGTATATAGCAAATTTGATGAATTTGGTAAAGGAGTTATCATTTGTCTATATGTTGATGACTTGTTGATCTTTGGCACTAACCAAGTTCAGGTTGACCTGACAAAGGAATTTTTGTCATCAAAGTTCTCTATGAAGGACATGGGGGAGGCTGATGTTATCCTTTGTATAAGGATTAAACATGGAAGTAATGGAATAGCAATTTCTCAGTCTCACTATATTGAGAAGGTACTAAAGAAATTTAATTATTTTGATTGCACTCCAGTGAGTACTCCTATGGATACAAGTGAGAAGCTGATGCCCAATAATGGTCAGACTGTATCTCAACTTGAGTATTCTAGGGTGATTGGCTGCTTAATGTATGCCATGACTTGTACAAAGCCTGACATTGTATTTGTTGTGGGTAAACTGAGCAGGTATACTAGTAATCCTGGTACTCAGCACTGGCAAGCAATTCAGCGGGTACTAAAGTACTTGAAGAAAACCATAGATTATAGACTGACATATACTGGTTATCCTTCAGTGTTGGAAGGTTACACTGATGCAAGCTGGATCAGCAACACTGAGAAAAATTCGTCTACAAGTGTCTGGGTATTCCTGCTTGGTGGTGGTGCAATTTCTTGGGCTTCCAAGAAACAAACTTGCATCACTGGTTCAACAATGGAATTTGAATTTGTGGCTTTAGCAGCTGCTGGTAAGGAAGCTGAATGGTTAAAAAAAACTTACTCCTTGAGATTCCATTGTGGTCCAAACCTATAGCACCTATTTCTATCCGCTGTGATAGTTCTGCTACATTGGCAAAGGCTTATAGCCAGATGTACAATGAGAAGTCTAGACAGTTAGGTGTTAGGCATAACATGATTCGTGAGCTGATCACGAATGAGGTGATATCTATAGAGTTTGTGAGGTCTCAACAAAACTTAGCTGACTACTTAACGAAGGGACTGGCTAGAGACTTGGTTATAAAGTCTGCTGAAGGGATGGGATTAAAGTCCAACTAAGTCGCTGAATGCTAGGACACCCAACTCCCTACTAAGGAAACTTGGTAGCTGAGTTCAATGTGGAAAGCTGAACGTTCAGAGGACTGAAGCACATGTATTTACATATCATCCCAAGGATGTGCTTGGAACTTGCTGAAAAAGAGGATGAAGTGTTTACTTCTCAATGGTTAATTTCTTTGAAAAAGTGCTTAGCATGAGCATTAATAAAGAGGAACCACCTATGTAAATGTTGAAGTTTTTCCGCTTCAGGGAGCATGGACTTTGTCTCTTACAACATTTAGGAATTGGATATGGACACATGGCTTATATAGTGTCAGGAGTTTCTTATGTGTTTGAAAACTTGTATGTATTTTATCTTCAGGTATTCAAATGGGTTAAAGGGTTCAATTCTTAGAACACCCTGATTCTCGAATATTTGAACGTGTAATTTACTAACATGAAAATTCAATCCTCAGGACATTTTCATTTATGCACTTGTTTTGTTTAATGTTCAGATTTTCATGCAAAGGAATTGTACTAAATTAGGGAGGATTGTTAGAAATTTAGTGCAATTGTGGGAATTGGATCATACTTGGAAATGGGTTTGGAGGTACGGAGTGTACACCCATTAAGTCACTGATTTTCCCTGACTCTTTTAATGGTTTGATTAAATGGGTGGTTATTTGCCTATTTAAGTGACAGATTTGACTGCATTAATTGACCATATTTAATTTGGTCATGAAATCATTATTCCTAAATTATGGTGGATAATTGATTTGATTGCAATAATTGACCATATTTAATTTGGTCATGAAATCACTAATTTCTAAATTATGAAGGATAATTATGGAAGAGATTAATTGGCCATTAATCTCTCATTAATTCCATTATTAGGTTTTGAGTAAATCCCCTATATATAAGGATCACAATTGCATGGAAAAACACACAGAAAACAAAAACACATAGAAACGCAGGGTTCTTGATCTGTGCCTAGAACTAGAACAAACACTTGGTTTTATCCCAAGGAGGTATTCGTGTAACCCATGCATAGGGTCGAATAATCTTCTTTTGAAAAGTGATTACATGACTTCAAGTGATATCCGGTAACCATCTTGATAATTAGCTAGGCTATTGATTGTCTTCACCCTGATCTGGGATCTACTACAACCAACACACATTGTCATCAAGACTACAAAATGATACTCCCTCCGTCCCTAAATAGCTGTCCACTATTGACTTTTGAAGTCAAGCTTTTGCAACTTTGACCTTAATTATTTATTTTTATGTTATATAATACTTGATGCAAAATATATGAATTGATTGAGTTTTAAATGTATTTTCATTGATATAGTTTTCATTAAGTATTATATAACATAAACAAAATAATTTAAGGTCAAAGTTGATGGAAAAAGACTCTAAAAGTTAATAGTGGACACTTATTTAGGGACAGAGGGAGTACTCGTTATTTTTTTTACATGTGTTTGGCAACTATCTCAATTATTAGAAAAATTCATGGCCTATTTATGAAAAATTCAATGATGCATCAAATGCTTTTACATATCTTGATAGACTTTTTCTTTGTTCAAAAAGAAAAGTTAATAAATGCATTTTTCAGTGCCTTAAATGGTTGTGCTTTGAGTGTTGTGTTACCTTTGGTAACTTTATTTTCTCTCTTTTTGTTACATTTTTAGATGTGCCAAAAATATGGGTTCTTTGTAAAATAACTTAGGCGCCGTTTGTTATGCGGGTTTTGATTATAATTTGGTTGTATTTAAATTATAAATTTATTTGATTCGAAGTTGTGTGAAGTTTGGTCTACGAAGGCTTAAGAATGAACTTCTTATGGCTTATAGCAAGAAAACAATGTATGAATACAACAACAAAAGCAAGAATGTGTATGCGAGATATTTAGCGAATTTAAGTTGAAGGACAAAAATTCTATGTTGATTTTCAAAAAGAAGATATTTCGAGATATATATGAATAGCGTGTTTGTTTATTTGCTGTATGCTGAGGTAAAAGCGTTGATATACCTCAGCATACAACAACTAAAGAAACACACGGTGTATGATATCTTCATCCATCTCTCAGATTATCTTTTTTTTTCTTTAAATCAACAATACAAATTCTCTTTATTAGATGGACATTCAACAATACAAATCTAGGTGCACCAACTCCTAGAAGGACATTCAAGCTCCACATTTCTCTTTAACATGTTGCTTAAATCGGATATGACCCAAACCCATCTTTCGGCATTTCCATATTTGGTTTCATCATTCATTCGCATAAAATGTATCTTCCGCATTTTTGTTCGTCAAGAATGTTACAACAGATCAAGTAAATAAATAAAAAATTACAATTGATTTTTTTGGCAAAATTTGCTTGTGAGCATCTATGTTTTTTATATCAAGAAAAGAAGGAATTGCATATATGTCTCTTGAAAGCTTCAAAATTACATATATATTCAACCTAAACAAACAATTAGATATATACCCTCTTTAAAAATAAAATATTACAAATATGTCCAAATCCCCTTTTTATGTGCAATTAAAATTCATAAATACATTATAATATATATCATTTTTCGCAGGAAACGATGACGTTTCCGTCGTTTTGGAATGGGCCAAAGTTCAACGCAGCCGAAATTGAAAAAAAGTGTGCCGACCCAAAGTTAAAAAAAATTACAAAACGAACCCTCAACTTTTAACTATTTACGATTTTTTATATAATACATTTTATTTATCAAATTTTTAGCACATATCTACCGATTAATTCAGATAAAAAAATATCATCGGAAAGATCTTCAAATTGCAAACAAAACAAGCCCAATATTGAAATGCTTGCGCACGATTTTATAGAAAATGTTGAAGTTTAATATAAATAGGAAAAAAAATTACAAACCATACCCTAAACTTTTAACTATTTACGACTTTTTTATATAATAAACCTTATTTCTCAAATATATTACACATATCTACCGACTCATTCAAATCAAAAAAAACTTGTGGAAAGATCTTCGAAGTGCAAACAAAACGAGACAAATATTGCAATGCTTCTGACATACGTACGTTTTTATAAAAAATGTTGGTTTAATGTATATATTTTAAAAAACTTTCAAAACACACCCTAAACTACCAAATAACTTTAAAATGAACGACATGGGTCAGGAACGTACAATTATGTTAAAGTTTAAGTTATATAAATACCTTATATTTTTTTTCCATTTACGACTGTATTTAGAAACAGATTTCACATTCATATATTCATATTTATATTTATATACATACTAAAATTTGTTCGCTCTATAAATAATGTATACTTTCGCCTCAACGACAAACACCCATTCAAATTCCGTGTTCATTAAAAAAATGCTCAGTTAAATAAAATACATGCTTTGCATACAAGTCAGCCCAACCACAATGCACGGACACATTTCCACTCAATACTAATTCGAAATAGATTCGTAAAAAAATTATGCTCCGCCGAAACGCGCGGAGTATCTTGCTTGTTATAAAAATCATTTGCTCGTTAAATGACCATTATACCCTTTACTTCCCTTATTTCTAGCTGAGCATCTTCTTCTTTCCTATGAGAAACCAAACCACCATCGATGATATAACCAATGGCGGAGCCAACCTAATTTTCTTAGGAGGGCCGAAGTGTAAATCATAAAACTTGGGAGGGCAAATTCATCATTTATCTTTAAAATTTATGGTTTACAATGTAAAATGTTTATTAGTATAAGGGTAATTTATGTTAATACGAAAAGTCCTAGAGGGACCATAGCCCTCTCTAGTCTATGTGTGGCTCCGCCTATGAATATAACTACTGTAATCAATTTACATCTTGGACCGAAAACTATAAAATTGAAATTCTAAACCTAGTTGTCTTAAACCTATTTTAGTTTTCACATTAGTATATATCTCAATTCACAAACATTTGACCCACTGTAGATCTACAGTGGTCATTTGTTTGACTTGGGCCTTGGGCTCATTTGGCCCGGCCCAAGTATTTTTTTTTTAAGATTAGTCCAACATCTAGCCCAACTTTTTTTTGGGCTCTACATTGGCCCGGCCCAAGTAATTTTTTTTTTTTAAGTTTAGTCTAACATCTAGCCCAACTTTTTTTCTTTTTTTTCCACATGGTTACTTTTCATCGGCCCAAAAAAAAAACTTTATAATCCCTCCCACCCCCACTTCTTTCGCTAAAAATAAGAAGGAAAAAAAAATTTACGAGACGTGATTTTATTTTTAACTATTTACAACTTTCTATCGGCCTGGGTCAAAAAAAAAATGTTATGAGACCGAAAAAAATAAATCCTCACAAAATACAATAAGAAAGAAAAAATGCGCCGCAGTAACACGCGATTATCATTTAATATGAGAAAAAAAACTATTAAAAATGAGACCGAAAAAATAAACCCAAACAAAAAAAAAGCCCCGCAACAACGCTCGAAAAATTAACGCCCGCAGCAACGTGCGGGTAATCTTGCTTGCTCTATACTATAGAGACTTTGAGCCGGCCCAAAATTTTTTTTTAAAACTTTGTTGGCACAAAATAGGCGAAAATATATATATATATATATATATATATATATATATATATATATATATATA
>BQNB010089050.1:15259-27504 GCA_026074375.1 Tanacetum coccineum
CATATACCACAACTACTAATCCAGCCTTCCAATACTCAAAATACCCACCATGAAGCATAATACGAAAAATGACTTTGAGCAGTAGAAACACAAACTAGCAGTAGTAATAAATAACTAGCAGTAGTAACGAAACACTTCCCCTCAAGTGGTGCATGTAGATGGTTAAACATTTAATCAATAAGCTTCCCCTGAAACCCATATGTTTACCATCTCTTGAATCTTGAACTCTGTAGACTCTATGTAGTGATCACTGATGAAGAAAACTGAGTATAACGAATTTGATGAAGAAGTAGAATCTCCCAAACTTGTGTCTTATGTCTTGCACTATCCACGTGACTCCAAACGTATACCCAAAACCGATGTATAAGGAGACCGCAATCTCTTGACAATAATCCTCATCTTCTATGAGACACCAAACCAAAGTGATAGCAAATGTGAGCATTGAGCACCATAAGTTAGATCACACACCTTTGCTAGATTTGTCAATTCTTCGTCAACACAATTTAAGCACGAACAAGTTATCTTCAAAGTGTAACACCCACTTTAAGATATGATAAGACACGCACCTGTGAAACTCAACTACAACACCAAATAGGAAATATTCAATTGTCTTCGTAATCACCTCTTCAAATAATCTCCAAACCAAGCCATAAAATCAATAAGAATAAACTATTTTAAAAATAGTTTTGTCCGAGATCCAAATCCATCCGAAAACCAAACAACGTGTATTACCCGATATCGTACAAAGCTAGCAGTACAAACTAGCTATGTCGGATAGTACTAATGGTACAAACTCTTTCTCGGACGACAAAGGCAATATAAGCGAGCAGTGCTAAAAACATCCAACAGTACTATTCTACACAACAGTATTAAAATATACTTGTACACGAATAGTACAAACTTTTGTTGGCAGTTTTAAACTTCAAACAGTAGTAACTATAAGCCCATGCTTATTGAGCCCAACAGTAGTAACTCACTTACACGAACAGTAGTAATCAATTTACTTCGGGCAGCAGTATAAACATTACATAGCAGCAGTAGTAACTGACATTAATCTTCTTGCTACTTCATGTATATGAACAGTTGTAACTTGCTTTTGTCCAAACAGTAACTTTACAAGCCCATAATGTACACGTGAACAACAGTATTAAACTATCACATCAAGCGGTACTAACAAGCATGTAATACCATTCCCTGATTGCTGCTAACTTAAAGCCCAAACTGCTTTTCCTCTTATCTTTGCAAGCTGCCATATCATTTTCTTTATAACCGAATCTTCTTTCTTTATAGAAGATCTTTTCATTCATTAAAAAGATCTCTTTGTCTCTGAACAGCCTGTATATAACCATGTACCCATCGTGAACAAGGGTTTCTTCAATCATTACATACCCTACATAAATTAGGGTTTTGAGTTGCATCATTTATCCACGTCTTGCATGTTTTGCTGTTGCTGTTGTTGACACCATAATCAAACAGTCTTCACCCACACGAATTAGGGTTTTTTCTTATATCCTCACATCCACAATGCACACAATCGCGTATCAATCACTAGCAGATGAGACAACAACAGCTACACAATCATAACAACAGTAATATGGTTCTTCGTTTATTACAAAACTAATACCAGGATGTGCAAGAAAACATCAGATCATCAAGGGCAGCGACATCATTCGATCGTATAACAAAAACCATGAATCATAAGATCGAATATAAAACAATAACGAGTAGCCTTGAAATTTCTTGTAACACTAATGACGAGATCAGATATATGTAGAAAAATACTGAACCAGATCCATCATCAAGAAACCCTTAAAAGTAACCATGATTTACAATCGTATTGCATACCAATTAAGGTAGAGAGGACGATTATAATCACTGTTATATCAATTAAACTTCAAAACCCTAGAAAACTTTTTAACCACAAAACGAATTCTTGAAAAATTAGGGTTTTTAGGATTTCTTCAAAAACCTTGTATGATCCTAGATCGAGAGCCACGAGGCTCTGATACCAATTGTGGAAACCTAAAACACGTAATAGGTTCTTTGATCGTTGGATCGTTTAAGCTCAGGTTGTTTAGACCTTTATCTAGGATAATATCATTGTTCATAAGTTATAAAAACAAAGCGGAATAAGAACAAAGATATTCAACAAGGTGTTCTTCATTAATAACCAAACATTCTTTATAGCCCCAATTCTAGATGATCAATTCTAGAACGGTTACTCTAACTAGTAACAGGAATCATAGATTCTTGAGGCTAAAACAAACAAACCCTAGGCGTCCATTAGAGGACTTGACGCCTAGACACACACACACTTTTACTAGTCGACTACATTTTTCTGTGTGTACAAACCTACACACCTAATACCCTTTATATAGAGGGATATTAAGGCTTACAAAGGAAGCTAATCAATAGATAAGGAAACTATTTAAATTACATTAAACCACATTAATATGTTTCCTAATTATCCTGTAGAATATTTGACCAAATCTTCATATTTCTCCACCAGCTTGTAGAGTTTTATAATGACGACTTTGATCCTTTTGTTTCATTCTTTTATTCATTTTGTCTCATCAAATCAAGAATCCCAACAAATATCTTGGTTATCTAATCTATGTTAATTCTATTCTATTCTAAACCTATGTCTGTCCTAATCCTAATTCTAACGGGAAAAGGGGGTTTTCAGCCTGAGAGACTGGCACGGTTTGGTTTGTGACTACAATCAATTCAAGGCACTTTAACCCACGCAAGCAAATTAACAAAAGATAAAAGAGCGGTCGAGCCAAATATAAAAAAACTGTGTTAACCATTATTAATCCGATTAGAAAGTTGGTTTGTTTATTAAGTGTAATGATTTCTTCTCTCGAAGCGGTATATCATTCTTAAGACTTAGGCGTTACATCATCCTAAAACCCAGACACATTAATTCTGTCACAATTAAAGCATCTGCATAAAGCATCCTTATTTGTTGATTATAATCTATCTTATGGATTAAAGCAATGGTGATCTTGTTAAACCCTAGGTCATAGAGACTTTACCCACTTACCGCTTAATAATGATTTATACACTAGTAGTCCACTTGTCTAACCATCCAATGGAATCAGGACGTTATTTGTTGAATTATCTAGGTTTACCTTCTAGTCAACACGATTAATAAACCATTGGCAATATCCAATTAACTAGTTAAGCCCGAAGCGTATCCTAAACACAGATTTAGCAGGATAATATTTGTGATCCTATGATTCTAGATGTATAAATCACTATATAGAGAGCTATCATAGACTCTAGATTACTTGGTCTGTATCACTAGATCCAGTTGAATGATAGGTCGCATGCAAAAGCGCGTAAACAAGTATAAATTGATAAACATAAACAAGCATTTAACGATAAATCAAGAAATCGAGATAAACAAATACCAAACATTCAGATCTTCATAATAATAGCTAATACCCGAAGGTATTAGCCTTCAAACGTCATAATAAATATAAAAGCAATTATTTAGCCAAGGTAAACTAACCGAGTTAACGAATGATACCAAAAACTAAACGATTACTAAAGTATATGGAATTACACGTTGTCTCATATGGAATTGATAGCGTTGCTCGACCTCTTCTGCTCTTTTTCTATTCTAAAAATCGACTTTTATGGTTTAGGTATCGAGAATATGATCTAGCACACCTAAAACTTATTTTTAAGTTTTCTATTTATACTGTCTGGAGTCGGTCTCGATACGGCGTATCCAAGGTATTGGATACGACATATTAGGGTTTCTTGGAGTAGGGACCACGTTTGATATCTTCCAGAATATTCACATACTATATCTTGAATACAGCGTATTGAGTTTCTCTAGATACGGCGTATTGAGCTTGTTTCCTTTGTGGTCTTTTGTTAGCCTTAATTATATTAAGTCAAACAAGAATGTTATCGGTCTTATAAAGTCAAATTGGGTCTTGTAAAGTAATAGGCTAGTCGGGTTCAACGGGCTTGGATTGTAATCTAATATTGTCCGTGTTTCGGGCTCAAAGCCCAAGATATACCAAGCCCGACCCAAGTAGAAAAGCCCACAAGCCTACATGTTGGCTAGGGGTATAAAAGAAACCCTCTCCACACATGGAGAGGGTGTTGGTTGCATTTCTCATTTTGTATGTGTGTGTAACTCACCACTTTCTCTCTCTTAATCTAACATTCCTAGTTTTCTTTTCTTCCTTTTCTTCTTTCTTCATTTCCGGCTCCACATAGGGCTTATTTGGGTTTGATTATTGTTGTGAAAGGATTAATATAAGACTAACATGTGGTATCACTCGCCAAGGGGTGTTTAGTGTTCGATTCTTGTGGTTTAATAAGCTTAATTTAAGATTTTCGTGGCTTATTTTGAACTATATGCTCACGTCTCAATTTTTTTGGGGCTTATTGGTTCGTTTTGCTTCTATACTTCTTTCTTCACTCGATCTACACCTTCTTGTGTTTAATTTTTAGTAATACGCTCAAAATTTTGTGGCTTATTCTCAATATAAGCTCACGTCTCAAATTTTTTTTGGTCTTATTGGTTTAGTTTGCTTGATTACTCCTTCGTACACTTGTTCTATATCATCTTTTGTTACCATTTTAAGCATTAGATAAGCTACAAAGTTAGATTTTAAGCTTTTTCAAATTCGGCTTATTCAAGCTTATTTTGGTTGCTTATTTTCGAAGCTTATTTGTGATTGGCTTAACTTTTTGTGGTCCCAACCGGTCATACAAGAGAGACCAAGATCCATAATTTTTGCTTCACAACACAAGGACAACTTGTTTGTTTGTGAAAGTGGTCCTTCACCCGAAAGTGACTGCAAGCGGAATATGTAACACAGGTCAAGCGAAATATGTACGTTATTGTTTAAGCGGAATATGTACGTTTAAATGTCAAGCAAAACATGCAGGTTTAAAGATAAGCAAAATATGTTAAACAGTCGAAGCGAAACATGTTAATTTCCAAGCGAAATATGAAAGTTAATTGCCAAGCGAAATATGTTATGGACAAGCGAAATATGATAGTTAATTGCCAAGCAAAATATGAAAGTTAATTGCCAAGCGAAATATGTCATGGACAAGCGAAATATGTCATGGACAAGCGAAATATGACAGTTACTTGCCAAGCGAAATATGTTTAGAAGTTTCAAGCGAAACATGCAACTTTCATTTTTCAAGCTCATTTTTACAAGCTGAAACACTGCAGACTTTCATTTTTTCAAGCGTAACATGCTAAATCCCTCAAGCGAACATAATGTCAACTTAATTTCACGATATATCTATTGAATCTTGTGTTAAAATTCCCGACAAGACAACTTTTTTCCTTCTCGGCTTAACATCATAAGATTGTAAAAGTCTCCCCGGTGCGATCGTTCAATTGATATCATACTCTCCACCACAAATACAATCAACCACTTCATACCACTTAGATCCGATCTATACATGTACAAACTGCGCGATCAAAACATCAAATTCAAATATCAATTTGCAAACTCAATCTCGAATGCTCATCATAATGCCTATCATGGAAGCGTGGTATCAAAATCGTCCACAATGTAGCACCGGTAATTACTGTTCGGGTGGAGAAATCAAATCAAGATATACATTGACACCAAACCTAACATGAACTCACCACTATATGTCTCCAAAAGATCCACATAACCTAATCAAATGGGCTGGAGAGACATTCCAATTGAGCTAAAGTAGTTTCTGAAACACCTACAGAAATGGAATGGAGAACTATAAGAAGTTTCACAAGACATACACGATCAATTGAATACTAAGCTGAAGCCGTTCATATCATTCCACAGCGATAGAGTAACGAGTATCAACTCCACAGTTTGATGCTTGTTCTCACAAATTGATGCATGTGAAATGTGGAATAGTCCCATTAAAACGTTGAAACAAGGTGAATCAATCAAAGTATCAAAGAATCATGCAAACCAATTTATATTGGGAGATATAGAAAATTCCATCACGATAGTGTGAATCACTTGGTAATCGTAATTACATCACGGTTTTAACAAGATGATGAATGAAGCTTGTCCTTAAATCAGTAATCATGTTACAAATCCGCAAGTGAATGACCCATTCTACTTATCCAACTACAACCATAAATTGCAAAGTATGAGTGACACTTGTTTAAAAACAGAGACAAGAGCGAAATGACTGATCTCTCTCTCACAAACTTTTATGACATCCCTCAAGCAACACCAGAATGAATCAATGAGATAAGAGACTAAAATGTACAAGCACGACTGCTAAACCACTTCAGCACTTGTTTGCTCGACAACGAACCAGTTACAATCATCAAAACAATCCTACTCAAAACACCATATATTCCTCCACCAGATCTACAACAATCTTAACCAACAATAGAGGAAAAGGCAATTGTTTACCTCCTCTGTTCCTACTTATGATCCAGAAGCCTGCAACGGTTACTACAAAGATTGATGATGAAATGTCAAAGGAAAAAGAATTGACAAACTCATGGCTTTAATTTCCTTTCTTTGGTTTAAGATAATCTACAAACCCTACCAACAACAACCTTCAGAACTTCAGCAAACACCAGTTAAGCTAATCAAGATAAATCTCCAAGAAAAAACGATATGCACTGGGTATAGATAGTCAGAAGGGCACTTAATTGTTTCTGTTGCTTAGTGAAAAAGTTGTCCTCTGTGTAAGTGCAGAAGTCTGGGTATTTTAGAAGAGTATAGACTACAATGGAATATGGGGCATGTATCAAGGGAATGTCAAAACACACCGAAACGAGTCTAAAGGATGTCAGTTATCACATAGAAAAGATAGGTTATTGTATGTAAACAAGGGGAAAGGCTGAGAAGTGTTACAAAGTTGTAATAGCAGAACAGAGCTGATTGAAGATGATGACTGAATGATGGAGTCTCGCGATGAACAGAATTGAAAAGCACATTTTATATGTACATACAAAGATTCAAGAGGTCTCTGCAAATCCAGTTGAACAATTTTCCTGACCAATCTTCGATAGTTGAACCAATGCATAAGGTACAAACAATAATAGACTACTATAATGTGTTTGCCATGGAAAATGAACATCCTGAGCAATCTGAGAATCGAGTAAGACATAATCTGACGGAACAAGTGACACAATATCACTATTGATTCATTGATATATGAGTTATAGATAGAGCTCAGGAAATACCAGGAGATGATACTGATAATCTTGATCAAGAACGTTGATTTGCTATTGCTTCTTTAATTCAAAAACTAAAGATGATGAAATTGATGACACAACAACCGAGAAATCAATTATTTTGGGAATCAACAAACAAGCCTTTAGTTTGATAATTAGAAAGGTGAAGTATTGAAGATTACAAACTAAAAATAAAATGATTTAGAATCCATCAAATAACAATTTTCAACAGAACAAACAATGAATGTGTCTAAGACTAAATCAGTTGATGTTAGAAAGACCTTAAGAAGTTCCAAGAGGAACTTGATAAGAATAACTTCTGTGAATTATGCGTCAAAGGCGTGGAAATAGATAGTGCAAAAGCTAAAGGGATTTAATGTCATACAAAATCATTGTGACAAGCATCTAATAGCATATACTCAAGAAAAATAAAAGATTTAAACTCAAACAAATTTCGAGGATATGAAAAAGGAGTTTTATTTGCACATATCAAGGAAATCCAACCCAATCACCATATTGCCAACATGCAAACGAGCTCAGAAGTAAGCTTTAACAAAACTCTGAGTAAGACAAAGTAACTTGATAAAGTCCAGTGTGCGTTTAGAAAAAACAAAGACAAGTTTTTCTAAATGATATTGAAATAAACGGTCAATCTGTTCAAACAATTATTATTGCTTAATCGGTAATTGTAAAACGAGTGTATTGGCCAAAACTGAGATCCATGATTCTTTTTTTTTTAATTTTTTTGATTTTTAATAAAGGAAAGCACAAGAGTGGTGAATCCTCGAGTACTGTATGATATAGGTTGCAATAGATGATAATCTTAGCTTAATGTATTATCACCCTGACATACTGACGAAACGATTCGTCTTAAAAATGAAAGTCGATCAAAATTAAAGCAATTTAATCAGACCGTTTGATTATGAGACAAGTTTGAAGTAAATCATTTATGATTTTGTTCAGTCCAACACAACGTGAAAAGTCGCCTGAGAACAACACTCTTATTACCAGAACGTCAAAGATGGAGGTCAAACAACTTCTAAAAAGAGATTTTCCAAATAGTCATTTACGTTAAAACAAACCAACTTAGAATAGAAAAATGAATGATGAATCCATACCTTGTGATCAAAGTTGTAAAAGCTCTAAGAAACTTTTCACAGATACAAAGAGCGATGTACACGATTTTTGATGGAGTGACACTTTGCAAACAAACCATCGCTAAAAGAGAACATAAATTTGGTAACCATAATCCTTTCATTCAAAACACAATCGAGAGGAAAATTTAATAGCCCCCAAATTAGGAGAAAAATGTCGGACTTAGAAAATTTCTCACTTGTGTTTGAACGAGGAAATGATTGCTGATTTTGCAGCAACCTTATAATCTCTTGACATGAAGTAGAACACCTCTCATATCTTCAACTGGAAACTCAAACAACGACAGTTTTTGAATGAAATCACAACTTTCAAGAGAAATCCTTATGCGGTTGATCACATGAATGGCATTACTACAGGTGTGTTTACACTGATCTGGATGAAGTCCACAAATTAGCAATGTGATTACTTGTGAAACTGTAGAAACATGTGAACATGCTTGAAAAAGAGCATTCAAAAAGTAGAACAATGTCAAAGAGATTTGAAGCAACTTCAGAAAATGATACGATTAATCTTGAACTGAATTACAACATTGCAAAGAAAAGGGTAAAAATTAACAATCTTTACAAAGAAAATCAGTCAAACTGTATTTCTGAAAGAACGTTAACAATATTTTGAAATATCAAGACTTGAAAGCACAATTACAAGACAAAGGATTAGGTGCAAAAAGTTGAGTTGAAGAAACTCAAAAGAAACGAATAAAGGAAAATCTTTGAGGAAACTAAGTATTGAAAAATCATCGGTTATATCGACAACCGAATGCATTTAAAAAGTTCAAAGATAATCATTTTTAGGTAGAACCAGCTAAGTTTTTTAGATTCACTTCAAAGAAAAAGTTTTTCGAAAGTGAAAGATTAGTACCACTCAAACTTGTCCGCATGATTTGTCAAAACCAGTTGTGCTGCACAGATTTTGCTTAGTAATGTGTTTGCCAAATTTTTCAAGAACACAAAGTGGTTGCACCAGGAATGTATAAAGTACACAAAGCATAATCCAAACTCAACACCTCAGGTTGCCTTCCAGGACATTAGGAAACACTAACAAACGCTTTGCTATCTCTACAGGAGATCTGTTCCACTACTAGTTGTTACAGACCACACTTAAGATGCATCATCTGGACGATAAGAGTCCATTTCAAACAATAGTCAAGAATAACAAGAAGTGAGAGGAGACCACCTAGAATTTATCAAGTTTTCTAATAAAAAAACGTCGTAACGCGTTAATGACACTTTAAATGCTAAGACCTCGAATGCCAACTTTGTCTGGTTAACATATGGAAAATGTAGTGCTGAATGACAAGCATGATTTGTTTTATTTGTGTTCTACATATATTAAATGGCGTGTAATTCTAAGGAACTAGACAACCAATGGCCGTGCCTATTAGAACAAGAGAACCCAAACATAATGTGAACAAAATCTGTATGCAAACATCCAGTCTACTGAAAATCGTTTGCAACAGACTCCAATGATCGAGAATCTAGACACATAACTAGGAAGACTATATGAAAGCAAGTTAGTAAGACATGCAGAGTTGGTGGTATCCTAAATATACACCACCCGAACAATTGGAAACCTAAGTCTCTAATAGGAAATCGTAAACTCCAAACATTTCTATATCTGCCTTAGTAGGAATGCATTCTAGAACTTCTAATATTTTGTGGAACATAAGACTCCTAGGTGTTCCACTGATGTCCAATTACTCCATTAGTCTTCTAATTCTTTTGCAGCTCGGTAGAGAATAAATCTATCATCTTCGACACTGGGAGCTCAAGAGTAAATGACGCGGAAATCCAACACTTCTAACTAATTTTGAGTGGAGAAATTACTGGGAACGGTGAAGTTGGAAATAGATCAAATTGCACTAATTCTTGTATGGAGATCTGTGTTCAAGGACTATTACTGATCAAACGGGTATATTACGTCGAAGTGGCTTAATCATAATTAATCTCACGTTTGGTCAATCTGAGATGCGGATTTGAGTTGCTTTTCGAAGATCTACGTGTCTTTATATCCGTGTGATTTGAAGGGATAATGATTCTTCTCATGAGGTTCTCGTGGCACATATTTGATATTCATTACCTGCCAAAGCGATTGTTGCCAAAGTGAGTACAAGCTCTTCTACCCCTGATGTTTCACCCGATGTTGCCGAACTTAAAGATATGGTGAGAGCCTTGCTTCTCGATAAGAAAAACCAATCCCAAGCTCCCGCTACCGTAAAAGCGGTCGAGGAAAGTTGTGTAACTTGCGGTGGTGCTCATTCTTACCGTAATTGTCCCGCCACCGATGGCAACGTTTATCATGACAATATCCAAGAATACGTTTCACAAGCCGCCGCGGTTAACTACAACTAAGGAAATACCTGTTACCGTTCTCCGATGGTTGCAAATCAAATTCGACCTCCCGGTTTTCCTCTCGTTCAAAACAATAAAAACAATCAAATAAGTAATCATAACCATTACAATCAAAACCGGGGGAATAATTACAACCAAGGTCCTATTTATCAACCCCTGGCTTACCAAGCTCAAACTTACCAAGCTCCGGTTTACCAAGCTCTAACTCCTCAAACACAAGGTGTGTCAAAGGATGACTTTCAAAACTACGTCAAGGCAAATGATGCGGTTATGAAAAATATGCAAGACCAAAACCAAACCATGCAAAACCAACTGACCAATTTAACGGAGATGCTTACCAAATTCATGAATACCAATTCTGCCTCTACTTCGGGCTCGGGTTCTCTTCCTAGCAACACCGTTGCTAACCCGAGAGGTGATATGAAAGCCATCACCACCCGAAGTGGAGTTTCTTACGATGGACCTTCAATTCTACCTCCGCATTCTTCTCTTCCTAAGGTGGTGGAACATGAACCCGAGGTGACAAAGGATACGGCGCAATCGAGCACCGAAAACATCCAACCTCCAGAGGTCTGAACCCAAAATGATGAGCCCGTTGTTGCTCCAAAGACTAAACCGACCATACCTTATCCTTCAAGAATTATTAAAGAGCTGCTCCATAACAAAGATAAGATAATTGACTTAATCAAAACACCAGTGAATGATAATTGCTCGGCGGTTATCCTCAAAACGTTTCTAAAAAAACTTAGAGACCCTAGTAGATTTCTTATACCGTGTGATTTTCAGGAGATGTATGAATGCTTAGCCTTAGCCGATATCGGTGCAAGCATCAACCTAATGCCTCTCTCCGTATAGGAAAAGATAAATCTCCCGGATTTGACCAAGACCCGAATGATACTTGAACTTGCCGACCGAACGATTTCTACTCCTACCGGCATCGCCGAGGATGTTTTCGTGAAAGTTGGAACATTTTTCTTTCCGGCCGACTTCGTAGTCGTGGATTATTGTAGGTCCTTGTGTTGGATCTATATAGCCTTTGTAAGACAATAGCTAACTTGAATAAATCCAAATCAACTATGTGAGAGACACTGACTATGAATACCAAGTGTTAATGCGGAATCTTAACACAAGTATTAAGAAGAACACAATACTAATTTTGCTATTGAATTTCTATTAAGCTTCAATGCTTCTATTCTTATATATATTTGAAACTCTATGCCGTAGGGTTCCTTTTATACACCAAGGAAACTGATAAGTGCTTAATTACACATATCTTTTACCTCTAAAAATGAGCTTAAATGACCAAAAACAGACAAAAAACTGCCAAATATATGTTTGTTTTGCATTTATATTGTGCAGGAAGTGGATATCAACAAAAAGGCAGAAAACCAAGCCAAAATGACAAAACTGAGCATGGAATGGAAAAGACTGTGCAAAATCAAGGCCAAAGTCCAAAAATGCCAAAGTCAGAGTCAAAACAGAAGTCTACTTTTTCTGTTTTTTATAAACTGTCATTTTAGCTTAATAATAGATCAGCTTATTTTAGGACTTATTAGAATGCCATA
>BQNB010089051.1:0-27504 GCA_026074375.1 Tanacetum coccineum
ATGGGACCTAATGTATAAACTCTGATATTTTGCTATGGCATCTAATGAAATCTTGTCTTAAACGTCCATTTAAGGTCGTTTCCTATATCTTGATTGTTGTACTTTGACGTAGCACCCCATTGTTACCATTCCGCTGCTACCTGATTTTGGGGGTGTTACAAATGAAAAGAAAGGGATTTACCCGTTTTATTTATGCATGGTAATTGTTTGGGATGAAGGTGAACAGTAACTTCACCTTCGCGCCCTTTTTTACTTATAACGTTTTTGTTTGACTTGTTTGACCCGGGGTAAAGGGAAGGGTTAACTTGGGCTCGGGATTTATATTAAAGAGAATGGGCCATGGGATGTTATTTGGGCTCGGGTTAAATGGTGAAAGGGTAAAAGGGTTTTGGAGATAACGACCGTTAGTCTTTTATAATAAAAGGACTAACGGTGTTATTAATTTTGGACTTTAGGTGAAAATGATTTAACAATAGGGGCTCATTTGGGATTTTGAGGGTTTTGTCATTTTGTGGTTGACCAAGGTTGACTTTGTTGACCATTTGCTAGAAAACTTCCGGCTCTTGTGCACTCTATCCGTCTCGTGTTCGTTTTTGCCCGGTTTTGACCGTTTTCTTGTGATTTTTGCAATATCCGTACCTACACATCACAAATGACAAAACAAGCAATATACAAGCATAATTTGCACAATTTGTTCATTTTAGGGCTATTTTTAGTATAAAACGGATATGTGATTTCTCACATATCAAAATTCCCCAAACTAAGTGATTGTCGTGTCCTCACGCAATATTATATGCTCTAAAACCAAATACCTCAAAACTTCCCCAAACTAATCCTTTGAAAAGTAGCAAAGTCTTTTGTGTGGAAAGTTAAGAAATCACAAGTTTTAAAACACCCCGCTTTCCCATTTTTCAAACTTTTTCCATTTTTATGATTTTCATAATTTACAACTTACAACTTATTCATGTGAGAGTTGTTAGCAGATTCATGTCTAACCCAGGAAGGGAGCATTGGGAAGCTGTCAAGTGGCTGTTACGCTACTTGAAAGGTACTTCGAAGGCTACTCTCTGTTTCAGTAGAAAAGAGGTTGTCTTAGAAGGATTCTCCGATTCAGACTATGGAGGTTGCTTAGATTCGGCAAGAGTAATACGGGTTATGTTTTCATAGTGGGTGGTACAGCAGTTAGTTGGATGTCTAGAATTCAAAAGTGTGTTGCTATGTCAACAACAGAAGCCGAGTATATGGCTATTGCAGAGACTAGGAAAGAGTTAGTGTGGTTGGAGAATTTGCTTAAAGAGTTAGACAGAGCCCAAACAGAGTGTTGTCTGTTTTGTGATAGTCAAAGTGCTATTCATCTCACAAAGAATCTGGTGTTTCACGGTCGAATGAAACACATCAAGATAAGATATCACTATATCCGAGAATTGGTAAGTGAAGGGACGTTATCTTTGAAGAAGATTCTTGGAGCAAAGAACCAAATGCTCACCAAGGTGGTGACGACAGAGAAGTTGAAGCTTTGCGCAACTTCAACTGGCCTCCGAGATAACTGATGAACGAAGGTTGGTGTCTTACCAGAGAGGGAGGTTATTCCCAGTTTGATGATGTTAGTTCAGGATACCTTGTATCGAAAGTCTCCTAGCCCTGTGTTTGGTTAGTGCAGCGTGTTCCCTATGTTCGGTGGTACAGAAAAGTTAGAGCAGTAGCATTGTTTAAGGGAAGGTTATTCTTAGTTTAATGATGTTAGTTCAGGATACCTTGTATCGAAAGTCTCCTAACTCGGCGTTCAGTTAGTAGAGCGTGTCCTGTAGGTTCGGCGGTATTGAGAGGTTGGAACGGAAACATTGTTGAAGGGATGATGATGTAGATTTACTGAAGTTACTTGAGACAAAGAGCAGATCAGCCTCCAAGTGGGAGATTGTTGAGTTGTGGAGGCTTATATTATTGGGTGCAAACCCAATCCCACATTGGTAGAATGAGTAAAGTGGATTAGGGTCTCACACTTATAAATACCCCCTCATTGTAATTGTAAATTGTATCTCTTGTGTGTGTGCGTACCACAATAATAAAATCTCTCTGGTTTGACCCCGTGGACTGCTACGACTACCTAAGTCGTGGATACCATGTTATATCTCGTGTTCTTTACTTTCCGCAAGCGTTGTTTGTATTCTTTGTTTGTTCAAGCGGTGTGTGCAGGTGCGATATACCCTAACATAATCTATATACGGAAACTGTATTACCCTTTTCTCTATCAACTATCATTTGGAAATGCAGAGCCTCTCTCTTACTTTTAAATCTAGTAAATGGTTCAAGAGCTACTGAAAAGACCAAGTAACAGCCACCCCTTATAATGAATCTTTCAGTCTAAGAAAGAACTAGTAAAAATGTTAAATTCCTTTTATAATAAAAGTTTTTGCATTCTATCTGGAGCTATAAGTAAAGGAATTAGATCGCTGGCTACAAGCTAAAATATATAATTACGAAGTGTAATGCCAAACCATTAACTAAGAGAAGCCCTATAGAGCAAGGGTTTAGCCTAAGCCTTGCCCTGACCAAAGTTAAATAAGAATGCTGTAACAATAAAACCTGTTGAGTCTCTAATGCAGATTCTTACTGCACTAGTTAAATCAATAACATAGCCATCCACATCTAGTTAAAGACCTGGAATATAATGAATCCATTTGAGCCATATCGCTGAGCGTCTCAAGCTCATTGGAGAGCTAAGGCGAAGTATTATAACGGGGCCTTTTCAATACACCTCTTCTTTGCAAAACTAGTTTTATTATCAAATTGCTTTTTAAACTTGTTTTTGCATTGAAGATAATGTTGATCTCTTACAAATTAGGCCTAAGAATGACGCCTAAAAATGTCTAGCCGTTTAAACATAGCATAAAGGGTCCTTAAATCTTCAAGAACCTAATGATATGCTCAAAAAAAGATGTGACCGGCTATCACTATATACGAGGCCTTGGAAAATCAGAGGCCCAAAACAGTGAAAGACCAAGTGCTAAGTTCGACAGTGCTGTCCACCCTAGATAAAGGTCTATGAGGTGTGAAATTTCTTTTGTTCTTGGCTTGTTGATTATCTTACTAAGTTAAGAACTGGATTTTCATCCAAGAAATTCAATAGACTTTTTTTTTGAATTATAGTACCCCTTCCAATCATTATCTTCTTTCGCCATGTCTTTGTAAGAAACATCGAGGTCACAAAATGTATATAGGTTTGTATAGCAAATTTCATACTAAAGATACAATTTACTGAATGAAGTAAACATCATGATTGTTGTATACTATTTTACCGCTAACAAGAACACTTCATCTTTTACTATCTTCGTAGCATATATACGTGATTGTTACAGCCGTTTTGACTAGTAAATGTTGGAAAAATAGTATATGTTATATATATTTATGGAGATAATATGAATGAGATATCGTGTCTCAAAGTAGGACACGTGAAACACAAAATCTGGAAATCTATTTTAGGAATAGATTTAAACTTATCAAATAAGTTTGTACAGAATAGTTTGTGTCATTAAAAGATATGCAAATCTTTTTTTGTTAATAAAAGATTTGCTTAAGTTGGGTAGTTATTTATCTTGAAAAACAAGACAACGTTTTCACTATAAACAGAGGCCTAGTCTTATTCGTTTTAGACACAACTAAATATGCAGCTCCATAGAAACCAAGTTCCAGCAATCCTTTCGATCAGAAATGTACGACTGCTTCCCGTGATTTTTCAGGCAAGTTTGTCTGGCTCCGGAAGTTACAACAGCCTTTAGACGTTGTACCGAAAACGGACGGCTGAATCCTGTTTTAACGGGAATCAGTGGTTAAACACGAGCCTGGTTCCACGACCTTTTACTGCTTTTGTTTACTTATCGTTATGCTTTCTACCCCTTTCTGTCTGTTATTTAATTTTCTGTTATTTATTTTCTGTTAATTTAATTTATTGTATTATAATTCGATTTTATTAATAAAAGTGTAACAGTTTCTCAACAGTCTTAAAACAGATTCTGTGTAACAGAATTAAAATCACTTTTATTAAATCGGATTAATTATTATTAACAGATTTTATAATTATAAACTATTTTCTGTCGAAACCAAGTTGGGTTTATTTGGAAATCAGTTTTAATAAACAGATTTTTAATGTACAGATTTGGAATTACAGATCTATAACGATTTTTAAAAAGCAGCTGTTGAGATCAGTTTAGTTTGAAACCAAGATTGAGTTTCTGTTAAACTGATCTAGTTGATTCACTGAAACCAAGATTGAGTTTCTTTGAAGCAGATCTGGTACAAGGTTATAGAAATCAGGATTGAATTTCTTGGATACCGGTTTATAACAGTTTATTTAATTGTTTATGTGTGATCTTTCAGGTGTTCAGATCAGTTTATTTTGAAACCAAGATTGAGTTTCTATTAAACTAATCTATTTGATCCATTGAAACCAATTTGAGTTTCTTTGAATCGGATTTGGTACAAGTTTAAATAAACCAAGTCGAGTTTATTAGATTATCCAAAATTATTTTAACAGAGGTCTTACTATGTTTTGTTTATTGACAAGTTTACTAATTGTAATACGAGTGTAACCCTAGTGAATCTTGTAAATGTAATTGGTGCGTCAGTTACTGACATGGTTGCAAATCATGACGAATTTAGATTCATTAAAACCAAGTGGATTTTCTTTGAAACAAATCTCTTAAAACATAAGTTGTTATTTTATTAGATAACTGTAACATGTTCAATGAAAATCAAAAAAGAGTTTATCTTTGGACAAGTATAATAATTTACAAGTTTATTATTAAATAATCATATTTATTAATCATTTTTACTAAATTAGTTGGAATTTGTTGGTTTGGACTTGTTCTAGTTTTATTATAAAACCGGAGTAGAGTTTAATTATTAACTAGATATAATTCTTGAAATTTTGAGTTAAAAGTATATTATGTAGAAAACTTTGTTGAGTTTCTTTAGAAGAATGGATCTATTGAAACCCTTGTCGAGTTCTCTTTAGTTGAATGGATCTACTGAAACCTTGTTAAGTTTCAGTATAGAAATAGATCATGTAAAATAGATCTATTAAAGATCTTTTAATGGAAATTGACAACATCATATTACATATGTGTTTTGTTAAAACATTATGTAATAGGTGATATTGTTTAATTGTTTTAATCGAAAGACTTCTTTTAAAACGGTTTTGTATAACGGATCTTATCAATAACATCAGTGTTTTAAACGAAGACGATAATAATTAAAATCCTTTTGTTAAAAAACACTTATGATTAAGCATGTTGTTAATAGTACCAAAATTAGTTTCAAACTAATCATGAGATCTCGTATTAACAAAATATTTGGAATGTCACGAATGACATCTAAAGGATCTGCTCCCGAACTTGTTAAAAGGGAGACTGCTTTCTTAGTTAACGTGTTACGGTTTAGAGCTTTGAAGCATTCAGAAACCTTATGTGTCATAACTATGCGTTATATGGCCTGAATGACATGAAACTAAGGCCATGAGGAATCCTAACTTAGATAATGGTAGATTAAGGATTAGCACTTCGGTATCATCTATATGGTGATAAGAGTTTGATTAACTCTTTTAATGCAGTTGAGAATGGAGAGAACGAATTTTGGGCAACTTTGCAACTAATAATATCAGGGGAAAAGGAGATGTGATTCACATCTGGAAAAGAGTCTAAGTTAACCAATGTGTTGTACGTGCCGGATATTCCGTAGGAATCTTGTGTCTGATGGTTGCTTAATGAATTTTGGCTTTCATCTTGTGTTTGAATCAAATAAAAATTGAGTTAAAGAATAACATAATTTAATTCCATACGGGTTACGCCTTTAAAAATATTTAAGCTGAATGTATTTTCTAATGGTCATTTTAGCAAAATTCTAGCAAAATGAGTATGAATTCTGATTGTTTAAACGTATGGCATGGCTGACTCGGACATGTTTTAAATATTAACTCAATATGTTGTCTAATTAAACCAAATTGGATACCCACTTTTTATTGACACGGAGTACAAAATTAAAACTTATGTTGAAGCCAAATTGACAAGATTGTCTTTTCTCTCGGTTACTTGTGTTGAAGCCAAATTGACAAGATTGTCATTTCTCTCGGTTGAACGAGAATAACCGAACCCCTTGATATGATTCACATGGTTTTATGTGATTTGGAATTGATACCTACTAAGGTAGCGAATAGCGAGTCTTCATCATATGTGTTGATGGTGGTACAAAATATTGCTAATTATTCTTACTTGAAAGTAAGGATAAGACAAGTTGTCTATATAAATAGTTGAGAATCAACTTACATCATTGAACAAGGTGGTTCGAAGTCACATCGGAGGTGAATATGTGTTTCCATTTCTAAATTTATGTGCTAAACTTAGAATAAGACACAAATTTATTGCTCTTGATACTCCAACAAGAGAATTGTTGTAAGAAAAGAACCATGCATTAGAAGATATGGTTAATGCCATGTTCTTAAGTCCTGGTTTAAGCCATGACATGTGAGGGAAAACAATTATATCGGCTACTTATCTTTTAGATAAGATCCCTTGTAAAGAAAATAAGATAGTTCTTATGAACTATGGACGAAAAGAAGACTATATTATAAGTATATACAAATATAGGGGGATATCTAGCTAAGATATCTGTACTGAACCCCAAGATTTAAAAGATTTGACCTGAAATTTGAATTGATATTTTATTATATGCTCATAACAGTAGTACTTATGGTTTCTTTGTGTATGTGATATACACAAGGATACCATAATGTAATAAAGAAGTGCTTCCTTCTTTGAAAATATATTTCCTTGTTAATGAAGGAAATTGGAAAATCATCTAGAATAGATGACAAAGTTGTCCAAGATCAGAGGCAACAAGATGATTATGATCTCCAAGATGAGAGACAAGATCAACCCAAGGAAGAAGAGGTTGAACCTAGAAGAAGCAAAAGGGCAAGAACCGAGAAATCGTTTGGACCCGATTTGTTTCTTTTATGGTAGAAAATGAACCTACTTCTTATCGAAAAGCGGTAACTTCCTCGGAATGGCTCAATGGAAAGAAGCCATTAAAAGTGAAATAGATTCTATTTTAGCTCGTGGATTTACTTTCGGGTTGTAAACCACTAGGCTATAAATGGATCTTCAAAAAGAAGAGGAAAGCCGATAGCATCGTTGACAAGTACAAAGCAAGACTAGTAATCAAAGGATTTAGACAACGCGAAGGTCTAGATTACTTTGATACTTATTCGCTTGTTACGCGAATAACCTCGATTAGAATGATACTTGCTATTGCCGCATTAAGAAATTTGGAAGTTCACCAAATAGATGTGAAAAAGGCATTTCTAAACGGAGATTTAGAAGAAGAAATATATATGAACCAACCTGAGGGTTTCATGGCTCCTGGATTAGGAGCAATGATTGTAGGCTTGTTATGGTCTATTATATGACTTAAGGAAAGCTCCAAACAAGGACATCAAATTTCACCATATCATGTAAGAATGTGGATTCGAAATTAATGGATGTATGTGTGTACTCATGTGTTTATACATAGATGGTATAATTATCACTAGAAGTGATAAGAAGATAAACAAATCCACTAATGACATGTTGGAGTCAAGATTGACATGAACTTCATTAGTTGTTGAATATGGTTCTTGGAACTAAGGTCACGTGAACCAATATGGATTTGTTTTGAAGTCAAAAACATTATAAGGACAATATTCTTGAGAGGTTCAATGTGGGGGATTCCGGCCTAGCTAGAATTCAATGACATCTTTTAATCTAAAGGTGTTGCCCATTTTGAATACTCAAAGAATATTGGGCATCTTATGTGTTTCTCTTGGAAGGAGTTTTCTATACGTCTTGGTGGTGCTTATGGAACTTCAGAAACCAATTACTTTTTGCGGCTCAAAGTCTACGGAAAAACGTTTTATTTGATGATATTATTTCCCATTCATTTACTTGGAGTCATGCTAGATGTAGAAGTAAGTTTAGTATGGAAACTGGCTTCGGAACCCATTTTTGATTTCCTAGTAATTGTTCTAGCTCCTTGCTAGTTTTTTTTAATAAAAGTCGTCGTTAATAAAAAAGATATAATTCTTGAAATTTTGAAGGTTAAAAGTATATCTATAGAAACCTTGTTGGGTTTCTTTAGAAGAATGGATCTACTGAAACCTTGTTGAATTTCTTTAGAAGAATGGATCTACTGAAACCTTGCTGAGTTTCTTTAGAAGAGTAGATCTACTGAAACCTTGTTGAGTTTCAGTATAGAAATAGATCATGTAAAATAGATCTATTAAAGATATTTTAATGGAAATAGAGTTATCACGATTGACTACGTAAAGTCAATGGATAACATCGCGGATCCGCTTACGAAAGGCTTGAGCAGAGAGTTGGTTAGAGAGTCGTCTAAAGGAATGTGACTAAATCCCTTAAAGTAATGAGTTTCTATGAAGGAAAACCTAACCCAGTTGACTGGAGATCCCAAGATCTGGGTCAATAGGACAACTTAATCATAGAAATGTGGGGGAAGTCATGTCAATATAGGGTGTTACTTAAAATTGTAACATCCTAGTCTATTCTTATAACAAATGTGACTTGTTGAGGTTAAACATATGGCTTTAATGATTCAGGATGAAATCACAAAGCATAATGATTCAAGATGAAATCGCAAAACATATGTTTTTAATGATTCATGATGAAATCACCTATGTGAGAGAGAAGTGGGGTCGTTTCAAAGGGAATTATGGAGGGCGTAATTCCTAAGAGCTCTTGCAGAACCAGACTAGTGTTCATGACCATAACGAGCACGACTATGAGGACTTGACAAGGTCAGGGAGAGTCTTGTGTGAGTGTGTATTGTCGTCTACGTAAATAGATGTTGAGTTCAAGGACATCTCGCGTCTACTCAGATCTAGGAGACTAAGTGCATCTCACAAGGGAAGGTTCAAAGGGTCACACCTACCTATCCTATGCAAGACTCAACCGCAGAAATTTCGCCGAAACTTTCGTGTGTTTTTGACCGATTTCCATTCATGTGGGGGATTGTTGGAAAAATAGTATATGTTATATATATTTATGGAGATAATATGAATGAGATATCGTGTCTCAAAGTGGGACACGTGAAACACAAAATCTGGAAATCTATTTTAGGAATAGATTTAAACTTATCAAATAAGTTTGTACAGAATAGTTTGTGTCATTGAAAGATAAGCAAATTTTGTTTTGTTAATAAAAGATTTGCTTAAGTTGGCCAGTTATTTATCTTGAAAAACAAGACAACGTTTTCACTATAAATAGAGGCATAGTCTCATTCGTTTTAGACACAACTAAATATGCAGCTCCATAGAAACCAAGTTTCAGCAATCCTTTCGATCAGAAATGTACAACTGCTTCCGTGATTTTTCAGGCAAGTTTGTCAGGTCCGGCTGTACAACAGCTTTGGATGTTGTACCCTGGGAAACAGACGGCGAATCTGTTTTAAGGGAATCGTGTTAAACACGAGCCTCGTTCCACGACCTTTTACTGCTTTTATTTACTTATCGTTATATAGTGTCTTTCTTCTGCTTCTACCCTTTTATGTCTGTTATTTAATTTTCTGTTAATTTATTGTATTATAATTTAATTTTATTAATAAAAGTGTAACAGTTTTCCAACAGTAAAAATCATTACTAAGTTCTCCTTTTGTTCTTTCTACTTTTTGTTAGTAATACATTTGTGACCAATATTATATTTTATTAATCCTGTTCATCATATTTGTATTTCTCCGGTTTTCAGTTGATTGCTGTTCGGACGATTCCTTGGGCAAAGTCAAACTTGAATTATACTGCTCAGGCACTCATCATATATGCTGGTACATTCCAATTTTTTGTAATTTAATTATCTTTGGTTTATTGTCTTAATTTTAAATCCTAATATTAAAAAACCGAGTTCTGGCTTTCTCCTAATGAGTATCTACCAATTAGGAGTCTCTAATTGCAATTTTTTCTTTTTTGTTGTTGAAACAGCATATATTGCTTCATACTTTATCACTGATTCACTGCTGACAAAACCATCTTGGAGTGTGCAAGGAAAAACACTCGTGAACTTTATAATAAACCTTCTTAAGAGGTGCCAAGTGTTGCTATCCAACTTCGCGGTGTAGTCTGTATCAAGTTTAAGCTTTTGATTTGGACCCCCAAACTGTATGTTTTCTTTTGATCCAGTTCGGTGTAGCAGTGAGATGCATTTAAAAGTTTGTATGCTTAATTTGCTTGTAAAGAATAAACTTTTTGTACTTTTTATGTTTTGAAGCAAGTTGTGAATAAGAAATCTCTTATATTGTTCACATTCACGTTTTCCTTCTTGCTTTTGGGCCTAGAAAACCGTATCTATTTTCATTTAGTAACGTTGTATGTCAATATGTATACATGAATAAACGAATTGTATTAAAATCATGAAATGTGGTTTTTTTAAACGTGACTGAAAAAAATTTGAAAAAAAAGTTCATCAAAAGTATATGAAAGTGCCCATCTATAGAAAGATGATTTAATTCTCGTCACGATGATATGTTTCGTTTTGCGTAACGATTAACGGTTTGTGAGATATTTAATTTTTAAAAAAGAGATGAAATGAGTGTTATTTAATTTGATGAAAAAATAGATGACTATGATTGGTTCATTAGATTTTTACTAAATTTTGGGTCTATGGTTAAATTTTCTCTATAATTATTAAGCTTTAAAAGAATATATGCAATTCTCCCTTATTTATTTTGAGCTACTAATGACACTTTAGCTTCATATTATTATCTAGATTTAAGATATGTAAATTTTATTTTGTTTAGATACACTTTAAATTCTTGTGAAAATGTTTATATCAAGCTTTTTGTAAGCCACCACGGGTTATAGGCGTAAATTAGATAAAAAAACCTAATTATCAAAATGAACTTTTTTCATACCGCTTTTATCAAAATGAACACTTTTTAGACATCTTACGAAATTAGCCTGATGCATTTTAGTTAACCTCTCCATGCGCTTTGACCATGTTAATTTATTTCATACGCATCTTATATTAAGAGATAACATTTATTACATCATCATTCAATAGCATTGTTGAGTCATTGTCAATGAGTCACATCAAAGAGGAGTTCACATTAAATGTTATGATGAAAGTGAAAGTAAACTTTCTAATGAAAGTAAACTACTTAATGCATCCAACTACTTTTATTTACCTTCGTCTACATGCCCAATAAACCAAAAGCAATTCAATGCATCCAACTACTCATTATAGTTTTCTTATTTAAGCTATAGTTTGTATTGTTTGTCAAATAGAAAACGCGACTACCAACTTATTTTGTATTCATGTGGCGCGAATTTAATTTTAATTAAATGAAAACGCATCTTGTTTTGTATTCGTGTGCAGATTTTTGTTTATTAAATGCAAAACGCATCTCCCAACTCTTTTTCTTCATTAGTGGCGCGAATGTAATTAACCTTACATGCAAACGCATTCCATTTTTTTCATGTGCACATAGTTATAACTTTTATGATAATGTATGACTACTTTTAAGACAAATAATTAAGGAATCGTATTTAGAAATTCTCTCAAATTGTAAAACACGCCTACCAAAAATGTAGTACAAAACGCGCCATAATTTTATTTTTGTGTTACTCAGCACGTTTTCGAATAAATTACATAATAGAAAAATCCCGGTGTTTGTTTTTAGTGCTTTTTATTGACTATTTTTTCAGTACATACAACATATGAAACACGAAATTTGATTACGTGGATAGAAAGGGTTGTTGATGTCTTAAACCAATGGATTTTGTTTATAGACAATTTTGTAAACCATAAACAGCGGCAAACTGTTTTGAAAATACATCTAATAAATGTCTGTTTCGTAATTTCCTCTAATAAAAATACCCTCAACACCCCACTTGTCATTTATATGCAATCCAAAATTGCATTAGAGACTTTTCACGGAACCCACCAAATTAGAAAATGATAGTAGCTGCGATGCAAATGGTCCCACTGCAACGGTCAGATGCAAGAAAGAAACCAACGTCACAACATTCGAAGATAATAAAAGTGCTCGATACACAAAAGAAGGACAAACTGTTTTTCTTTACCCCATCAACTGTTTTTTCTACCTTTCAAAGCGAATTTCTTTGTAATAAACTTTTGTATCAATACACACTTTATGTCTTCAAGTTTTTATATAATTGATGTTTTAGTTTAATCTCTTTTGTTTTTTACTTAGTTATTGTTTAATATTAGCTTATTTTAAGATCGAATTTAGTCTTTAATCAGTTTGAATGGGTGTAATATATGGGGTTGTTTATGGTGCTATTTATAAAAATCATTTTTAGTCATTTAATTTTATAAAGTTTGCATCTTTATAGACTAATCATCATTTTTAACATGTCTTTTAGTTAAAGTTCTAAACTTTATGCATTTTTTGTTTTAAAATAATTTTAAAAATATTTTTTTTATAAAAGTAGTCATTTTTATCTTATAAAAATATCAAAAAAAAAATCACAAAAATATATTAGATTAGTTGATGATGATTATGGAGCAATCAAGAAGATGATTGAGTATTGAACTTGTATGATTGGGTATTATGTGTGATCTAGAGGTTGTATTTTGTGATCGTCAACTTTGGTGACTTCTAATCATTTTATTCATTTATTTTTTATTAAATTATTTTGCATGATTACTTTTATATTAAAAGATTTTATTGTTTATTTTAGTTAATATGCTTAATTTTAGAGAATTTTATTGAGCTTGTTTTAGGCTATGATTATTTTAGTTGTATATAATTAAGTATTTTTGCGTTTAGGATTGAATTGCATAAAATTGCGTGATTTGAGGTGGTTAGTGTTAAAGACTTTTAGGCTAGCTTTTCGATTATCATTAGGGTTAGACGAATGACAATTCGACTCGACTGGATATTGACGTTAGTGTTATTGTGATCCATTGCTGTCCTTTTTGTATTTGGTCCCTGTGACTTCGGATTATAATTGGGTAATTACTAAAAATCTATTTTTTTTAAATGGAGATACAAAACAATCACCTAGAAGGATCTATCCCTCACCCAATCCATCAGTTTGCTCCTACAAACCGGACTTTAATCCAAACTATTCAGAGTAAGAGAGAAGTTAAATTATTATCCTGTATTGCAAAACAAATGTTTACAACCACACACCGCAAATCCTTATGGATGCCCGGCCGCCACCAGTCTTCGATAATTTGTAGTTTTCTATTACGCCAAGGCAAAGAATTGGTGCAACCTCAAAATTTGAGCGCCAAATCCGAGGGCATGGTAGATGGGAAGTGAAAGGTCGCCAGCTTGTCATACGAGCGGAGAATAACAAGGTCATCGATTACATGAGGCAACATCTTTATTATATATGCAGAAAAAGAGCCATACAAGACCAATGTCGTCAATTGTCTCCAAACTTCTCGAATGGAACGTGTCACTCTCGTGCACGGTTGACGTACCGGAGAATGTACGAGTGCACTCTAGCAGAAAGGAAGAGGTCAACCTCCCATACCCATACCAGGGGACGATGATGTGAACTTAAGTTATTTACACTAGTATAATAAACGGGGAAAACATCCCTTGTGCTAGAAAGCACAATCCTTTGAACTATTAAATACTTCTAGAAAGCACAATCTTTTGAAAATCAAGTGCCCCATTTTTTAAACTTACCAAACGAGTCACAAATTAAAAGTGTGTGCTTTCTAGAAGTATTTAATAGTTCAAAAGAGTGTGCTTTCTAGCACTTGGGATATTTTCCCCATTTATTATATTAATTACTAGTGTAAATGACTTATGTTCACATCATCGTCTCCTTGTATGAGAGGTATGTGAGGTTGACCACTTTTTCTTTTTGCTAAAGTGTGCATGTACATTCTCCAGTACGTCAACCGTCCACCAGAGTGACACATTCTATTCACGAAGTTTGGAGACAATTGACGACGTTGGTCTTCTATGGCTCTTTTTTGCCGATATAATAAAGATACTGCCTCCAGTAATCGATGACATGGTTATTCTCCCCTCGTATGACAAGCTGGCGACCTTTGACTTCCCATCTGCCATGCCCTCGAATTTCGCGCTCAAAATTTGAGGATGCACCAATGCCTTGGCGTAATAAAAAAACTGCAAATTTCCAAAGACTGGTGGCGGTCGAGCATCCATAAGGGTTTGCGGTGTGTGGTTGTAAACATTTCTTTGCAATACAAGATAGTAATTTAACTGATCTCTTGCTCCTAAGAGTTTGGATCAAAGTCCGGTTTGTAAGAGCAAACTGATGGATTGGGTGAGGGATAGGTCCTTCTGAGTGATTGTATTGCATCTCCATCTAAAAAATAGAATTTTAGTAATTACCAATTACTTAAGTCACAGGCGGACTAAGTACAAAAAGGACAACAAGAGATCACAATAACACTAACATTAATATTCGGTCAAGTCGAACTATTTCAAGATGAATTATTTTGCATTCTGATTTTAAAAGCTACAGTATGCTTAATTGAAAGCAACTTTATGCTAAGTAAGTACAATATAAATACACAGTAGGCATATGGATACGAGTTTGTTACTTTGAGCATATGAAATGTTGTATATATTGCTTGGTGCTCTGTTATTTATGCATAATAGTGTACCCTAACAAGCTATCTACAAACAAGAACAATACAACCGATAAGATAGTGTTGGAAAAAATGGTCAAGTTATTGGTTTGAATGACAATTGATGGTCATTTTGAATACTAATGGGAGTTAATAACAACGTTAATTTTTGGTCAAGTTCTTGTTTGTGTTTCTGAGTCTTCACATTCAAAAGATTTACGATATCTTTTTCTACACTATGGGTATGTTTGGCAAAAAATAGCTGTAAGTTGTTAACTGTAAGCTGTAAGCTGTAAACTGTAAAGCTGTTAACATGAGCTCTAAGCTGTATATTTTTTTCATTAAAAGTGTTTGGTAAATTAGCTGTTGACATTAATTATGAGATGTAAAATGACTTAAAATGACATATTTAAATAAATTATAATATGGTTGGAGGGTATATTAGTAATTTACGATTTTAACAGCTCTTAAGAATTTTAAAAGCTTTATTAATTAGCTTTTTATTTGGGGGCTACTTGTTTAAAATAAAAGCTTGAAGCTGATGCATCCAAACAGAGCTATTTGTTTCCGAAGAGATTATTTTTTTAAAAGCTTACAACTCTATAAAAAGCTTCAAAAAAGCTCTTGCCAAACAGGCCCAATATGCTTATTATGTTATTGTTCATTTGTCTCTAGTAGCAATACACATATTTTATAACAATCTTAAGACAAATTTTCACATATTGCTAGTAGGGGCAATCACTTTAGAAATAACATTAACATAATTTTTTTTTGAACAGCAGAGATATATTAAACCACTAGCAAGAAGCTAAAAAACCGATTACAAAATAGAAACCATTAAAGGGTTTTTGAGCCAATTGCTCAAAGAGAGAAAAGACAATTTGTTTCTATTACAATACCACCTATGAGAACAATCGACAATGTTATCAAACAAAACGCTACGGAGAGGGGGAGAATCACCAAAAATCAGCTCATTCCGGAAGTTCCACAGGGACCATAAAACGACTCCACATATGGCTTCCAAAAGCGCTTTCTGAGAAGAGGAAAATCGCAAGTCGTCGAGCCAACCGAAGAAGTACTGAATGTTGGATGGACTGGGAATTTGTAAGTCCAACCAAGCGAAAACACGATGCCAAACTGCGGTAGCAAGAGAGCAAAACCACAAAATGTGATCGATAGTTTCAACAGAAACATCGCAAGTCGGACAAGAAATCGAGTCCAAATCAATTCCTCTCCGACTAAGGTTCCACCTTGTTGGAAGACGATCACGAAGGACTCTCCAAATGTAAATATTGACCTTCTTTGGAAGAAACCGATTCCATCTCGTTGCGTAGTGAGCATCCGGAAGAGTAGATTGATCAATATGCATGCGAGTATCTTTAACAGTAAAAAAAGACTTCCCAAGAGACCATATCCAAATGTCGTCAGCATCATTTAATGTAATGTTTTCCAACAAACTTCGGAGAGATTGTAACTGATTAGCTAACGCAGACGAGACCAATCCCAAAGCCATTCGTTGTTCCAACAATCACGGATCATACAGTCTTGATGAACTGCCAAACGAAAAAGACGAGGAAATTGATGTTGAAGAGAATCATTTCCAATCCAGGTTTGAGTCCAAAATTTCGTTGAGAGGCCATTATTTACTTGCCGTTTTAGGGAGGAATGCGAAATGATCCCTTTTTCATGCATAGTATTTATAGATCCGACAATTCTACCCCAAACACCTTGGTCACGAACGTGGTTAAAGAAATAAGATGTGTCTCCGGGTTGGCCATAAATAGCAGCAATCACTTTGACCCAAAGAGCAGAAGGATTCTTGAAGAAACGCCATCGCCATTTTTGAATTCAAGCATGATTAAGAGAATAGAGGCTGCCTATACCAAGCCCCCTTTTTTCTTTGGAAGCAATAGCTGATTTCCAAGGAATCCAAGAGATCTTTTTAACATTCGCATCACCACCCCAAAAGAAGTTGGATCTGATTGATTCTAACATGTTATTGACTTTAGAAGGCATGGGAAAAAGAGAAAAATAGTATGTACTAATCGAACCCAAGACCGAAGAGATGAGGGTAGATCTACCTCCAATGGAAAGCAATGATGCTTTCCATTTAGATAATCGTTTGTTGTACTTGTCCAAGAGAGGATCCCATCCTCTGACTTTAGCCATGTTACAATCTATAGGCAAACCTAAATAAGAGAAAGGGGTTTGCATCGGGATACAACCTGTAATAGCAGCTAGGCGGCCCACTTCATCAAAAGAAACACCGACTCCGAGTAAATTGGATTTGTGAAAGTTGATTTTCAATCCAGAAACTCGATAAAAACATTGCAAGATGGACACCATATTTGTGATATTAACACGAGTCCATTCTCCTATGAGCAAAGCATCGTCTGCGAAGAATAAATAAGAAAGAGATATCGAGTTTACATTGATACCTCGATATAACCCAGCAACAATGGCATCTTATATTGCAATGTGAAGGCCTTCCATGGCTATAATGAAGAGGAAAGGGGATAAAGGGTCTCCCTGGCGTAACCCACGTCTGATAGGAAATTCACAAGTGGGACTTCCATTAATCAGAATGGAAGAAGTAGAAGAATATAAACACCCTTTAATCCATTGCATCTATTTTTTTGCTAAAACCCATAAAGTGCATGAATTGGAGCAAGAAATCCCATGAGACGGAATCGAAAGCTTTCTCAAAGTCGATTTTAAAGACCATAAGTTGAGATTTTTTTCGTTTAGACCATTTAACAACTTCGTTAACCATCAAAGGACCATCCAGGATTTGCTGATGTTTAATGAAAGCAGATTGCTCATGGCTGATGAGAGAGTCAATCACCTGAGCTAAACGGTTCGCCAAAATTTTAGCTATGATTTTGTACTGGGCTTCGATAAGGCTTATAGGGTGAAAGTCAGCAATGACAGTAGGATTAGAAACCTTAGGAATTAAGGAAATGAAAGAAGCATAGCATCCACGAGGAAAAACTCCATTAGAGAAGAAATCTCAAACAAAAGCCACAATGTCAGCTTTCAGAATGTTCTAAAAAAATTTATAGAAAGCAAAAGTGTATCCATCCGGGCCCGGCGATTTTTCTAAACCACAATCCCAAATAGCATCATGGATTTCTGTTTCTGTAACCAAAAAATCTAGGAAGGTGTTCTGATCATCATGAAGAGACTTGTAAAAAGGGATGCGGTATTTGATTTTAACCACCTCAATTCGTTGAAATTTTGATTCAAAGAAATTAAAGAAAGCATCTTTGATCAAAACAGGATCTGTTAGCCAGTGACCTTCGAACATAATACCATGGATAGCAAGAGTTCTACGTTTCTGATTAACAGTGGCATGAAAAAACTTCGTGTTTTCATCCGCCTCAACACCCCATTTAATTTTAGCTTTTTGGGAATCATCCAAATTTTCTTTAGACTCTATATCACGAAGATTTGCAAGCCATGAAGCTCGAAGAGAGTCTACAGGTTGACCTCCAATACCCTTCTCGATGTTATCATCGAATTCTTTAATTTTGTTTATCAGCTCGTTCTTCTCAGAAAGTTTTGAATCAATAAGGTTTTTAGACCACTCTCTGGTGATAGGTTTCAAGGCCTTCATCTTGTTTTTGAATTCAATAATTGGGTTAGATCCCACTTCAGCTATGTGCTTCTCCCAAAATTGAGATACCAAATCAAGAAATTTGTTATCAAGGAGCCAAGAGTTATAGAATTTGAATGGGGTTGGGCCAAAATCCGAGGTAGAATGTTTCAAGACAATCGGCCTGTGATCAGAGATGAGACTATCAAGAACTAACGCTGAGAAATTCTGAAAAAAGGGAGCAGAATCTTCAGAGATTAGGAATCGATCAAGTTTGCTTAGCTTATCTCCACGTCCACTAATGCGAGTAAAAGAATGACCCATGAGAGGGACGTCCCAGAGTTTGCCTTCCTGAATGAATTGGTTGAAGGCAGAAGCCGAGGAAGAGTTAAATAAGGAACCAATTCTTTCGGACTCGTTTCTCACCACATTGAAGTCTCCGAAAATAATGAAATGATTAGGATTACAGTTTATGAATTCAAGAATCGATTGCCATAGAGCTTCATTTTTCCTGTCTTCTCCATTCTCATCAGGTATTAGATTTGTTAGTCTAGCCATTTTTTCATCTAATAATAAGAAACTAATGATTTGAAAAGCATTTGAAATAACGTTGAATTTGTGGAACGAATTCGGGTCCCAAATAGAGATTAAACCACCTGATCTACCAATAGAGGGACTCATAATTCTTTTGAGAACGAGTATCCATAGCTTCAATATCCGGAACCTACCCTGCAAACTCTCTAATCTTTACATTATGTGAGCAATCGTGAATCTCCACTTTACAAACTTCTGTGATTTGACTTCTGATTTCTGACACAAACTCTACCCACTGCAATGTTTTCATGTGGATCTTCGTCCACAAAAAGTGGTTCCCCCCAAATACTAGCGATCTTTTTATAAGCTTGAGATATCGTTTTGTTTATAAAACTGTTTAGCTTTGTTTTGTTTAAAAAACTATTAAGCTTTGTTTTGTTAGTTAAACAATTAGTTTGTAACTTACATGGAAGATATTGGGAGATTAATAGACACAAAAAGCTATGAGAAATAGTACTCCACAAGATATATATTCGTTTCGATAGAGAAATAAATTGCTATTCTATATTGTCTGATAAATGACTTTTGGAATTATGTTCACGTAACTGATTTCAAGAAAATATTTTGAATTACTTGTGAAGAAATTGTCACAGGGCTAGTTTAATGAAAAAAATACTTGTAACAATATATTTGTTGTTCTTCGTTTAATTGCTTATGATGATATGAGAATGGATCTCTTAAGAAGAGAATAAAATAAGAAGAATGAAAAATGTTTTTAGCCACACATTTTAAATGATAAAAAAGAATTTCATGAGAGATGCATCTTTCTTTGTACATGCATTTAAAATGTGCGAGTGTAGTTGTTTCTCATCTTCTCATTTGATCCTTGGTATTTGGTTTAGAAGGGAAAATAACGTTGTATAACTATAACTAGTTAATTGCACCAAGGGTTCTTAACTTCTTTGAAGTTACCTTGATTTGTGGAAAACGTATTATGGTATTGTCCAGATTTTTCTAAAGGCCAAACGTGGATTAAATTGCTATTCTTTCATAGTTAATTTATTTTTAATGGAGCATAAATTGTTATAATTAATGAGTGTTGCATGTACTGTAATTAGGCATAGAATATGTTTGGACGGTTTTTTTGTTTGGATAATCAACTTTCAAATGCAATTAACTCATTTACGAATAATAGTAATCATAAAATAATGAGTGCGTACAAACATTACGTGATCTTGATTTCTATCCGAGTAAAATGAAGATTGTGTTGAATAAAATAAAAAGGTTGTATGTTTATCTCGACAATATTGTGTGAACTTTGATGTTTGTCGTTTTACCACCAAAACTTATTTATAAAAAATGAAAAGATAAGGATACGAACCTAAATTCTTAATCGTCTTAAAGGAGTGATGAATTGAGGTACGTCAATCGAGTGTCGTTTGATGCTTAGTAAAAAAAGGGGGTTTTGGGTTTTTTGGAAACTAAACTAATATAACTATGGATAAAAACCTAAAACAAACCTAAATTTAAGGCAAAGGAAAAGATGATGCAAGTTTATACAAGATTACTTTCAATTTAAATAATTAATATATTTTTTGGCGGGAAATGACAAAGTCAAAGTCTCATTTTGTTCGACGTGATAGCTACCTAAGAAACTAACCTGAAGTTGTCCAAAACTGATTCGTAATAACTATATGTCATATCCTAAAATTGCAAGCTAAGAGCATCTCCAATACAATTAGGGATGACAATAAAACCCGTACCCGATGGGGACCCGATCCCCAAACCCGAATTGACTGGGGAATCCCCGAGTTGACTGGGGATGGAGAATCCCCGAATTATGATACCGGGGATAGGGCGGGGATGGGGATAACATAAATCCCCAGCCCCGTACCCGACCCCGAACTTCTTAATGTACAAATATATATATAAATTATTTGTATATTAATACTACATGTAGATGTATATGTATAAGTTAGTAAGTATTGACAAATATTATACTTGAAGTATATTTATATGTATATGCCATATTCAATGAATCGACTACTTTTAAAATGTTATGTACTAACTATATATTATTCGACTAATATTTTTTCCGAATACACACATTTGATCCATTTTATTTATATAGTATATGTGATATTTTAGTATTTACGATGCTTTAAAGTTGAATGACATTTTAATTAATTAAACTATGTACAACGTATGCGTTCTAAGACATTATATAGGTCAATTCTTTATATTTTCGTTTAGTTGTGTAATTTTTATGCTCAATTTATAAGGGCGAAAAATCCCCGAATCCCTGTGGGGATCCCCGATCCCCATTGGGGACGGGGATGGGGATGTAAATCGATTCCCCGATGAGGATGGGGATGAGGATGAGAAACGGGGATGAGGATGGTAAATATGATCCCCGAAATTCCCCGACCCATTGCCATCCCTAAATACAATGGTTTACACATGACTTTTCACTATTTGGAATAGCTATTGGAAGACTTGATGCATTATGACAAAGGCTTTACAAACCATTTTTTTTTTGAAAAAGACTGGCATATGTCAAGCGTTTTATAGAAAAACATCAAACTATTCTCATTAATTGTCTACTTTGTGGAAAGCTTTTTGTAAAATGAAATTTATTTAAAAATTAATTATGGAACAAAAAAAGGTCTTAAAAGTTAGAAGCATTGAAGATGCTCTAAGTGGGTGTTTGAGATTGCAATGTGGGACTAATTATTTGATTATCACGTTTTCTAAACGTGAATAATTAATTTGTGGTATTTGGCAAAACAATTTGAATAACCACTTAACTACGTCTTCATGCCGACAAAACGCAGAAATTGATAAGTTAGTGGCCCCTTGCTTTTGGAAAACGCAGATAGGCTCTTATTTCATGATTACCAAATTGCCTTGCCTCTTCCCACTTTCTAATTTTCTCTTTAATGCATATCTTTATCAATTATCACCAACAAGACAATTTAACATTAACATATACAAAACCCTTCATGAATACTTTGTTCTTTGTTAGAAACGAGTGGCCGCTCGAAAGGTCAAAAGAGAAGATATATCTAACAAAAGTAATTTTAACTTTGGTTAAATGCCTTATCTGCTTATGTTTCGTTAAAAAAAAAATACAAATATAATAATTAAAAAGTAACAAAAACTATGTATATAACTACCAGATTGTCCTTTTTGGTCATTTTACCTTATAAGCCATTAAATAATTTGATATGTCAAACACTAAAAATACTGATTATCTGATTATTGCGATATCAAACAGCATAAGTAAATCCAAACACTATAACTAAAAACCACGTTTTGCAACAGCTGATTATCTGATTATTCGTTTTCAAAAAGCATAATCTATTTTCAATAAGCAATCCCAAACACCCCCTAAATAACGCTTTCGACGATTGAATATCGTAAATGGCTAGACTATGAGGTCTTATTCATCTAACCCTAATGATAATAAGAAAGCTAGCCTAAAGGTCTTTCATGTTAACCACCTCATATCACACAATCTTATACAATTCAATTCTTAAAGGTCAAAGCTTTATCTAACCTAAAAATCTTAAACGCAACAATATCAATCATCTAAACTAAAGGTAATCATCGTCTAAACAAGCATCAATAAAACTACTCTAACATGCTAAAACTAAAATATAAGCTAAACATAAAATAAATAGAAAGAAATAATTAAAAAGGGATTAGAAGTCACCAAATCCGGCTTAACGAGCAAGAAAATGTAATAACTTTCAACGATATCAAACATACTCATCTCCAAGCTAATAAACCCATTACCATCCTTCTTAACCTCATAATCACGCTTATAAATCTCAACTATACTACAGTAATTTTTTTTTTGAATGAAAGTATTGTAAAGCTAAGTAAAGTGATGATATAGTTTGATATTAAAAAAATTAAATATACGACTTAAGTAGAAAACGTTGATAAGAGATTATAAGTATACACAATCACGGTCAAAAACGATGGCGTTTTGTATTTGGGTTGCTACAGTACTTTTTGGGCTTTTATTTTTGGGCTGGCTTGGGCCAGCCCAATTGGTGTTTTTTTTTTTTTTTTTTTTTAAATTTGTATGCACAAAGTAGGAGGGAAATTTTTTTACAAAAGTTCTGATTTATTCAGATAAAAAAGTACCGAAATTCCCAACTTAAATTTTTGGTCAATTTGGATATTTTCGTTAAATATTTAACAATCATCCGTTAAGTCTCATTTCAAGTCTACCGGCCACTACCACCACCGCCACCACCATTCATCGTCGCCACCGTATTAAGACAATTTGATTTTGCCTGTATAGCCCAAATTACCAATTCAAACATAAATTGGTTGACGAAAAGTAGATTATAAGTATACACAATCACGGTCAAAAACGATGGCGTTTTGTATTTGGGTTGCTACAGTACTTTTTGGGCTTTTATTTTTGGGCTGGCTTGGGCCAGCCCAATTGGTGTTTTTTTTTTTTTTTTTTTTTTAAATTTGTATGCACAAAGTAGGAGGAAAAAAAATATTACAAAAGTTCCGATTTATTCAGATAAAAAAAATACCCGCGGAAACATCTTCGATACCTAATAACTTTAAAATAATCGATATGGTCACAAACGTACAACCCATTATATTAAAAAAAACCATATAGCAAAAAAAAAACACTTTAAACATGAGGCCCAACACATAAGCCATATAAAAAAAATTGTTACTAATATACACATTTGTCGACAAACTAGCCTAAAATTCGCATAAAATCTGGCCCAAAGTAAAAAAAAATACAAAACGGTCCCTCAACTTTTAACTATTTACGATTTTCTTACACAAAAAATCCCGTAAAAAAATTAACAAAAAAAACACGTCAAGTTTTTATTGATCACAACTTTTTTACATTCATCGGCAAAAAAAAGATATCGAACCGTCCCAAAAAAAGAAAATATTCGTGAAAAAATTAACCCGTCCCAACGCAAAAAAAAAATTACCGAATCGTACAAAAAAGGAAAAAAATAGCCTAAAATCTGGGCCAAAGTAAAAAAAAAATACAAAACGGACCCTCACCCAAGACCACCGTTCAGTTTGGACGCTAAGACATTGTCCCAAGCTACCCACGAAATCTTTCTATCCGAAGAATCAACACCGTTGAAGAACTTGCTACAAGATAGATTCCATAGTCTTCAACACGCCTTTTGGAACCTTAAAGATTTGACAATAAATAAATGTGGAGAGGCCCCAAGAACGATTTAAGAAGGTCATCTGCCGCCTAATAAAATGGTTTTAACCTTCCAAATAGATAACCGGGCTTGAGTTTGTTCACCAAGCCAAACCCAATCCGACTTCCGAACACACACACCCCAACCGTCACACTAAATTGCACCAAGATAACTGAAAAGGAGTGTCCAAACAGCACACCACCGATCCTATTCGCCGCCTGCCCAACCACCATTCTGAGAAACTCCCGACACCCCAAGACTTGCTCTTAGCAATGTTAGCCTAAGACCGAACGCAAGATGGAAGCAAATTAAGAACTTAAAACAATATTATGTAAGTTCTGTTCGGACCACTCTCCAATTACAGTAATTTTTTTTTTGGAATGAAAGTATTGTAAAGAAAAAAAACCCCCGAAACGTAAAAAAAAATTATTCGGGAAAAATTAGCCCCGCCGCAACGCGCGGGTTCTTTTGCTTGTTAAGAACAAAAGTAACTAATTGAAGTTTTTAAATAAAGAAATTGAAACCAATTCATAGCTTAATGCTAGTGTCGTACAATTAAGTGATTAACACTAGAAAATCATTGTCTAATGATTATTGTCTTAAACAACTAGTATAAATAAACGGAAAAATGTTTTATCAACTTTATAACTTAAAAATATAAAACTAAAAAATTTATAAAATAAAATTTTATAAATAGCTGATTAAAGATGATAAAAGTAAATATTAAACGGGTAAAAAATTATTAGCTGAAACATAAACATTAAAGTTTAAATTTAATAAAACATACACATAAACTAAATATGATTAAACTTACTTTAAATAAAGGTTAATACAAAATTTATAAACTACAACTAAATAATTGTAAATTATAAACTAAAATTAAATAAAATAAAACTAAAAATGAGAGGAAAAATGAAATGAGATATGAAGATGGCCTACTGTTGCTAGCATTGATATCCCTTTATGTAGCCTTCAATTCAACTTAGAGGTGCGCAAACCGGTTAACCAGTTTCGGTTTCGATTATAGTCAACCCGTAACCGGTTTTGGTCAACAACCGGAAATACCGGTTAGACCGGTTAACCGGTTCGGTTAGGAACCGGTCGGGTGGCTGGAAAACCCTAACCGGTTCCTAACCGGTTCATGGACCGGTTAACCGGTCTAACCAGTTTTTCGGTTATTAGTTTTTTTATTTTTGTTTTCGTTTTTCATGGTTTTATACGCAATAAACTGAATAAACTTCAACTTTTATTTAATAGAAAACATAATACATCGGAAACGAAATACATCGGAAAGGAAAATACAACATAATACATCGGAATTGAAAAAGCTAATCGTCATAAGTTTCTCAACATCCATAATCAAAATCTGCCCTTCTCCTCCCGAGCCAATGCATAGTTAGCCTTGGCTACAGCCAGCATCTAGTGCTATTTCTTCATCTGATAGTGGTGTGGCTTCATTCTCTTGCACCTCGGCATCCAAGACCTCATCTTCAAAATCGAGGGCGTTTTCAAGAGTGGATGTGTGTTGTTTACGCTCTTGAGCGTCCAAGTGATCTTTCAAACACATGCACATCTCTAAAGAACTCGGTTTATAGTTCCTACCACCCGATTTAAATACATCTATTAACATTGTTTTAAAAGACTTTTTGATTGCATTTATCGTGGGCACCACTAAACCTTCTTGCACAACCAAGTTAATGATGTATGCAACACATCGACTATGATAAAACCTACCCTCCATTAGGTGGATCGTATTTTAACTTTAGTTTACCAATTGCGTTTGTATTGTTACTAGCATTATCCAACGTAATTGATAAAACTTTATCTTCCAAATTAAAAGCGATAAACGTGTTTCTCAACATTCTAGCTAATCGGCTACCCGTGTGGGGGACCGGAAAGTCTTCGAATGCAATGACCCGCTACATCATTTGCCAAGTAGAGGGCACACTCCAATGTGCGGTAACACATAGGTAAGAACCGGGCAAACCATGAGGAGCGGACCAAACATCCGTTGTTATGTTGACACGAGCATTTAAGTTAAGAAAACCATTAATTATTACTTGTTTAGCCGTTGACCATGATTTCATTGCATCACGTTTAAGAGTAGAGCGACTTACGTGATTGTATTTTGGTTGCATAGTGTTTTGAAACACCCTTGTTGTTTGCTCGTGGTCAAAGTGATTGAACGGTAACCCTTGTTGAATCACCAAACCCGCGAATTGTTCACGAAGATAATCCGGATTGTACACAAAAACACTCCCATCTCGACCCATCGATTGTTGCCTCGGTTCTAGAACCGTCTTGAGTGTCTCACAATGCGGGTACTTGACATGAGCCCTCAACGTCGGGTTGGATGACGCCGACAAGAAACCGAAGCAATGAATACATTGAGCCCTTGTCGAGTTGTCCGACATCTTGCAAAGGTTGTAGTGACTCCAAATTTCGGGGTTTCGTTTGCATAGTACAATTTCAATAATCGTTGGTACACTTGTAGAACCAACACCGGTGGTACTTGAACTGGATTGAGTTGCCATTAGTGATTAGTGAATGAAATTCGGTTTTGCTTTGGAGAGTTTTTTTGCTTAAGAATGTGAGTTATGTAAGTGGTGATTGAAACATTAACACAACCCCTCTATTTATAGTTAAACAAATGGGTAAAATGACAAGCACTACACTCAAAATATCAGACAAACACTCCTCCACGGGTCCCCCACGTGAAAAAAGCTATATTCGAAATTTGAAAAAAAAGTATAAAAACCGGTCTAACCGGTTCCGGTTAAATTAACCGGTCTACGAACCGGTGGTTTGGCAGAAACATCAAACCGGTTCCAAACCGGCGGTTTGGCCAAAAACCGAACCGGTTTTGACCGGTCCTGGTTTTTGGTTAACCGGCCGGTTCGGTTATAGTAACCGGTTTTTTTTGCCACCAAGAAAAATCTAATGACTCACATAGAGCCACGTAGCCCTTTTTTTAACCACAAAAGTGCAAAGCGGATCGAAGATTTGTCGAGGGCCATGTGACCGAAAATGGGCTGAAACTAGACTTCTTGGCTTCTTTATGATATAGATCTTTCTTGGGCAAGGGGTGAGCATGGTGCGGTTTGGTGCGGTTTTTGACTAAAACCGAACCGCAATCACACTTGCGGTTTCTTCAAAAATAGGAAACCGAACCGCAACCGCACTTGCGGTTTCTTCAAATTTATGTTCGAAAACTATAAAATTTAACTTATTCTAGTAACACGAGAGAAAAAAGTTTAAGGTGTAATACCAACTATATCTTAATTTAAGTGTAACTATACATTACTAAAACTAATTTAGAAGGATTCAACTGAAATTTTTCGACTAACTTTTTATTTGTATTATTTTGATATGCTTGTATTCGATCCATTCTTGCCATTTAATTGTTATCCGAATCTTTTTATTATATAATAAAAGAATTACATCATTTCGGAGTTTTCTATCAAATTGAATCTTATGAATTAAAAAGTTAGACCAGTCAGATGGCTTGATTTTGGCACGTAGGCAAAATCGTGCATTCTGATTAGTC
>BQNB010089052.1:4081-27503 GCA_026074375.1 Tanacetum coccineum
TACCGAGAGATTAAAGGACGCAAATCAGAGATTAACCTCGATAATCAAATGTTATTCAGTGATTGGTGATCAAACAGGAATAGAATCAACGATCAAAGATGCAAGGATTTAAAAAATCGCCATGTTTTGTTTCTAAATGTTATTTATCTTTGAGTGTAATATATTTTCATTTTTTTCTACCAGGTTTGGAATTTGCACGTCTCTATTAAACAACTGTATAAATTCATGCGGTAACTATTTGTGAAAGAGATTTCAAACTTGTAGAAAATATAGCCCTCTAATGAAAAAATCAAAAACCTAACAGCAAAAACCCAAAAACCAGAAAGAACAAACATAACTTTTTGTTCAGGGTTTGATTTTAGTCACCCCTGATCAAAACCCTTTAATACTAGTTAAAAAATTTATGTGCACCTGATGACTTAGTGTTCTGGGTCTGCCCCTGTGCAAAGGCGTTCATAGTTACTAGCTTTTAATCGGATAAATCACATATAATTTATACTTTAGAAATTTTATTATGCGTGTGACTTAAACATAAAGTTCAAATACTTAGAGGTTCAATCGTTCAAGGTTTAACTTAAATATAATATTTTGAGTAAATTGCGAAATTCATCCTTGTGGTTTCACCAAGGTATTTTAGTCAATGACGATTTTTGCAATTTACTCTAATACTTTAAAAAGTTAATTATATAAATCGTCCATATAGTTTAGAAAGTAATACCTTTGGTCCTAAACATTAAATAACTACACTAGTCGTCCTTGTACTTGACGTTGTGTAACTGACTAGTCATTTAATCAAATGGCCATTAAGTTTTTTGGTTAAGTTTAGTCACATGCAGATCATGTGAAGGCAAAGTTTTTTTTGTGAGGGCAAAGTTTTCTTTCTAAGTCCTAAGTTAACACATAAATTAAGGGTGATAATTTCTCACGTGACACGACATGAAACCGACACACATAAACCGACCCTAAATTAAAAGCAAGTTCGGGCAGAGCTAAATATATTATGGGTCGGTTTAGGTCGAGTGTGTCTAACCCATTTATTAAACAAACAGGTTTGGGTATTTATAAAGAATAAATTAAGTGGACCGACTCGCCAACTTAGTTTAAATGAGATTGTATTCTTAAAAATATCAAATTAATTTATATTTTATTATACTGGTAAATGGGTCGACCCACAAGAAGATAAATAACAATGGTCCCATTTAAACGTGTATTAAACTGTGAAAAATGTGTCCAACTTTAGTATATATAGACGTGTTTAAAAGGGTTAAAAGTTACTATAGCTACCTGACTATTTAAATAGATAATTATCGGAATTTGGTTGTCTTACCCGCTTAATCAAACACATCGAACCTACCTAACCTTAACGCGAATTGTCCAACCACCACAAGTGTCTCTCCATTTCACACTAACTCGATCCAAATTGTAAAACCACAGACACAGGTTTCTGAGTTATGAAAAGAAGTATTATAAATAAAATAGAATATAAATTGTGTGAAATCGGCCACACCGAGTCACTAAATTATAGAAAGAAAAAAATATGGATGAAGATTAAATGGAAATGAAAGTAAGTAAAGATTAACGATGCAATCCGAATAACAACACCTAACCAAGAACCGAATGATGGGTTTTTTTATAATTAAATTGTTTTGTGATGAAGAAGCCAAAAACTCATTTCATGTCGCTTAAAGGAATACCATCTTTAGTTTATGTGTCATATATGATATTAACATTTTGTTAGCCCAGTACGTGGGTACGTGGGGGATAATAGTTGCGAGCGTACTGGGTAGTGTTCGGTTTTCCGGTTATTGAGATAGAATGGCGTGGGTTGGTTTTTAATGTCGTGCGATTTGGTATCTAGGGAATGACTTCCGGACATACATTGGACTAGGTGCTTTAAGAAAAACTAAAAATACAAAATTTTATTAGACCGAGAGGCATATAGGGTAATAATCAAAGGTTGTTTTATAACGAGGGAAAGATTAACGGATCGTGACTTGTGTGGGAACGCTGCAAAAATCCATGGGAGTACTCCATACCCCATTAGGACCTCAACCGTCCTCTATAATGGTAACCCGGGTAAAAAAATTCAGCGTGTTTAGTTGAATACCTCAAGGAATTAGTGCTAGTCCATCGCTTTTTCACTTTCGGGAAACAATCTATTTTTATAAAGCAAGACCGTGACAACTAATAAATAGTTTTATCATAGTTTGGGAACACCAATCCAGCAAGTTCTCGACAATCTAAAAGCTTTTAATAAGGCAAGGGTCGTGTAAAAAGATAATTATTTATAATCTAATATGTTTAATTGAAGTAAGGAAGAAATGAATAACACAAGTGGTGCCGGTTTGTCTAACTCTATTTGCTAATGAAAGGTTTTTAATCATATGATGATTATGGGTCATTGAAGTCACTTGTAAGTTAATCATGAATGTTTGAAACTTGTCTATTTTATCATGATTGCTTTTAAATGAAATGTTTAAATATTGATTGTATATCATTAGTTACTACTAATATAGAGGACTACGTCATGTTAATGATGTTTATTGTCGTTTGTTGATTATTTGGTTTTAATGTCAAATGAAATGGTGGGCGAGTCTACCGATCCTTGAGATGTATGCATTCAGTATAAAAGAGACTTGTAATGTAAAGCATAATAGGGCATGACTGTCACCCTCTACACTGTCATACCCGCTGCTTTTGGGGTCTTTGACCTTGTATGCGTTGTTTTGTTTAGGGGGAAATTCTTGAATCAAACAAGGAACATCTGCACGTCAGCACGTGCATGTATATATGTATCTATGTAGCTATCCATGTGCTGTAATGAAGACCTTATATGAAAGGGTGTCAAGTTTTGGTTACACCGTCATAACCTTTTTTAAGTATATATATTTCTGATATTCTAAAGTCTCGTTTTGTCTGACTATTTATCTTAACTTGAATACTTATAATATAGTAATAAGCTTGTCAGATAGATCCGTAGTCATAGAGATCCATCTAAACCCATAACCGTTTAGACCCAAACCCACCCGACTCGACCCACACATGCCAAAAGGAAGGAAGGACGGGTAAAACCCTCGCTCATTTCTAGGTTTTCGACTAAGGAAGGGTAAAACCCATCATAGCTCTAGTGTTTTTTTTGGTGTTGCAGTATAATGCTCTTTAACTATTGTCTATATATGGTGCATACTCTCATGAAAGATGTTTAATCAAAATGCTTGACCAAAGGCCCAGATCATGCATTTGGCGACTTAATTGCTGCCTCGGGAATTACAGACGACATGATTGACAGTTTAATGTAGGGGTGAGCATCGGTTCAAAACTGAACCGACAAAAACCGAACCGAATAGATAGTTTAGGCGTATTTTTCTTAATGTTAACCCGAACCGAACCGCCAGAACCGAACCGAAAACTATAAATATTCAAAACCGAAAACCGAACCGAAAATGGTCAGTTCGGTTTCGGTCGGTTCGGCTCGGCTCGGTTTGTCTGTTCTGTTTGGTTTTCGGTTGGTTTTGCTCAGCCCTAGTTTAATGGCCCTCAAGGACTTAGACGATGTTCCAGGATTGCCCCCACTAAGCGCAATTGAGGATATGCGTTATGAAAAGAACACCCGTAAGTCCACAAGAGCTGACATAGAGCGGCAGAAGCAAGAGGAAATTGCCAATGAATGCGTTAGACAAGTTGATAGTCAGGGTAGGGCTTACGGGACTGGAAAAAGGAAATGTAGTATTGAACCTGGTGAGGGTAAATTTGTCATAAATGACAACCAGTTCGATGTCTATTTCCCAATGCTTGATCAACGAGCTGCTCTTCTTCGTCCTCTCACTGAGACGAAAACATTGGGTCTTCTGGATGTTAATTGTACTGTCAAAGGCGGTGGTGTATCAGGTTCGAAGCCTTATTTTTTACATTGCTTATTCTTGTTTGAATGCATGATTAGATGTGGCAAAATGGGGGGTTTGGATGTTGTGTTGTAATGGATAATTTTTAATGCAGGTCAAAACTGGTCTGATTGACTCACCAACTACTTTTATTATTTTCTTTCTGTTGAATATTTAAAATGTTTTTCGATGAAATATGATTATAAATTACTATACGTTACAAATGTTATAGTTGGTAGAAATTGACAACATTAGACTACTACTTTCGGCAATTGTTGACTCTTTTTATTTGCTTGACGCAGTTTCATTTTTAGGTTAGTTTGTAAGTTTCACTCGTTCACTGTCATAGATAGAATTTAAATTCAATTATGTGTTAGAATTGCCACATTTACATTTACATGATTCTGGGTGCTGGATGTAACTATCATTTCAAAATCTTACTTTTAAAATTGCTTTCCTTAACATTTGAAAACCGAACTACATCCTTACTATTATACCAGTTAACTTTTAGTCGGTGCAATTTTTTTTGATCCTTGCGCTACCCTTACGCACACAGAGTGTGCTTATATTGTATCTCATGTCACCTTTTTTTTCGCAAATTCCATTAATATTTTCTTCAACTTCACTCTAGTTCGGTTGATTATGCATGGTATTATTATTTTTGGTTCTTTCATTTGTTTGGGGACACCAATGTAAACTTCATAAGTTCATGAAACAGGTCAAATAGGTGCAATTCGTCTTGGTATGAGTAGGGCACTGCAAAACTGGGTACCAGATCAGTTCCGTCCTCCTCTGAAAGAAGGTGACTATTAGCTTTTATTTACCCTTCATTCTTTTGCATATGCTTGAAACTCTCAGTTATTGATAAAAGTCCACACGGTTCCTTTAGTTTGTTTTTATTGTTGCTTGACAAATGAGTCACCTCTGCTTTTAAAAGTTGATCATTACTTGGTATTATATTAGTTAGTCACCTCTTTAAAATACATGGAGTTTTTGATTTATGAGATTATTTGGGCCCAATCTAGTGCTAGTCAAGCTCTTTATGTCTTATAGGTGCTCATTTGTTTGTTTGTGTGGTGGACGCCGGGTGATTTTATCTTTTCATATAATAATACTTAAAGGGGGATTCATTAGAGGTGGCAAATGGGCAGGTTAGGTGGGTTGTGCAACAGGTCTAAATAAGTTGTTTTTGACAGTTCCAGAGAAAGCTGGGTCGACCAGTCAATGGTTAATTTGTCGTATTCCAGTTTCGTGGATAATCAATGTATTGGGTAAGATTGTAGCTACTACCATAATGTTAAAATAATAGTCCAATTCCAATTCTTTTAGCACTTGAACACGCGCCTGACCTGTTTTCATTCTAACCAACTCTAGAAACTGTGCTGCTAAAGCTTAAAGCCTTTGGAGATAAATTGAAACCCGAATGGTCCCATATTAAGGCAAACGGGCATAGATTGCCACCTTTAGACTCAAAACAAGGATCATATGCATGTTATAGTTTTTAGCCCACCCTGTTCTAGATGAACCTTAATCCAAAATTTCTCGTCTAATATCATGGTTACGAAGTATTAAGGATATTCATTTTGACTCACAATTACCAAAAGTTGACATGGTGTACTTCATAGAGGAAATATCACGACAGTTGGACATGTCATATTTGTCACATGGTACCGATAAATAGAATTTACAGAAACAATGCATCTCTATGGAAAGAATCTCGACATATATCCATGTGAAAGGCATTGTTTCAGAAACGTATTGTATATTTGTATTCACTATATTGTTCCATGCCCGATGCACCACCCCATCCCATTTGGACCTGCAACTGATTATGTGAATAAAGATTGATTTAGTAGGTTTTATGCAATAAAAGTTGCACTTTGGCGACTTTTGACCCGTTCAACCATCTGACCAGTTTGCTTTTTTTCTTCTTCTATGTTTTCATATTATCCCAAGTCCTACTCGTCAGGTCACAAAGTTCCGGTTGTCGAAGTTATGTAGCTCATTGATATCTGAACTTGTATCGTAACGTGTAATTTGTGTTTTTGGCAGCTGGTTTCTTGACAAGAGACTCGAGAATTGTGGAGCGGAAGAAACCTGGTAAGGCGAAAGCAAGAAAGAGCTTCCAATGGGTCAAGCGTTAGACGGTTTTTGATTTGCCAGATATCTATTTATGGAAACAACTCGAATGTGTCGGGGCAAATATTTTGTTTCACGTTTGGGATCTTACTTGAAATATTCAAATCATCACCATTCTCAACTTGGACTTGCAAAGCGTAGTTTGTCGTCTTTGATAATTTTTAGAGCCTGGTCATGTTAGAGCAAAACAATTATAGTAGTTGCTGGACTTTTTGCGGTTTTAAGTTACAATGGAAGTCATGTAATCATGAAATTAAGAATGTTGTTGGATTTTTATAGTGATTCATGAGTAGAAGTGGCTGAGTCTGGAATTCTGTTTAAGTAATAATAACTTGTTTGTTATCTTTGCGGAGTATTTCATAAATTGATTAGTTCTAGCTGGCTTGACGTCTTGAAAAGGTATGCTTGACGGAATGTTTGTGAATGAAATAGTTAAGAAAACCAAACTCAAACCCAAACCGAAACCGGATAAAACCAGACACCCAAGTGAGGAACCAACTTCATATAAAGTCAAAGCACATAATCAACTTCATAATGCAAAGGCATGATCTTGTTTCAATTGCAAACAATAACCAGAACCATTTGTGACTTGCAAAACCATCATGAAGGTTATGTATGACATTACAAACTATTTTACTAAACACCATTCCTTTATTCCTTTAATCAACAATGATACAAATAACAAATCTACTACACAAAAGTGTAAATAACAACATTGAATACCAAAATGAGGACTTGAAATACACTTGTAAAGCTTAACTTCGACACCGACACCGGCAAGCAGATCAAGCTGCATCAAAGAGTCAATGATTTGTGCACTTGGACCAACAGGTCGATGAAGCTGCATCAAAGAGTCAATGGTTTGTGCAGTTGGGTGTATGATAACAATGAGCCTCTGATGCTTCCTGATCTCAAAATGGAATCTTGCGTCTTTGCGAACATTTGGGGATTTCAACACACAATAGATTCTCTTCTTGGTGGGTAATGGGACTGGGCCTATCGTCTTTGCATTTGTTGTTCTTGTAGCATCCATTATCTGCTTGTATGAATTTTTTATTAAAGGTACCTGATACGAGCTCTATGCCGATGGCGCCACCTTAAGAACAGAGACTACTTTAGCTTACATGGATATTTGCGCTATTAGTATGAAAATAAAATGCAATCAATAGAATGGAGAATATATGAAAACAAGTACGAGAGTTAAATATTTAAAAAAATCCACATTTGTCTTATCTATGTGCCTTCTTGCATCCCTTTGAAACTCTTACATCTTTAACACAATAAAGGATCAAAAGTGTAATAAGTTTTAAATTGAAGACCATTCATGTAAAATTTGATATTCAGAAACCAAATCTGTGATTTTGTATGAACTATAAGGACCATTCGTGTAATTTACTTTTTTTCGTTCTAAAAAACTACTGTATTATTGAATAATTTTTGTTGGCCAATATCAAATTGATATTGAAATACAGAGAAAAGATCAATTTAGAAAACAAAGAAACTGCGTGTTATTTACTCACAAAATGGATGAGGTTGTGGTTTCTATCTGAGGGGGAAAATCATACAACTGCAGAAGCTCTGGAGGTGCGGCGATAAGCATGCCTTTTAACCCAAATATGCTTTGTGGAAGACGACTTACGCCTGTATATGTTATATCTAGCTGTTCTAAACATTCTAATCGGCCTAGATCTTCAGTAACTTCCAGGAGAGCTCAAACGACAAAATGTGAGATAAGTTGGATGTTTTAACCTACAAATTCTATCTGGAAGATGTTTAATTGGTGTTTGACCAAAAAGCTACGTCTCTCAGAGACTCTCACTGGGCCAATGTCATCAGGGCAACTTCCCAACTGGTGGACAACAGTCTATAACAACGAGTGACTTCAGACGTTTTAGCATGCAGATGCTATTTTGAAGATATTCAATTTTCTTACTTTTCACCTTTAGCTTCTCTAAACTATCTAATTGGCCAAGATCCTCTGGTAACTTCTCAAGAAGATGCTCTGGTAAGTCCTCAAGATCACCATTATCGACTTTGAGAGATTTGAGACGTTTCAACATACAAATGCTATCCGGAAGATGTTTTATCTTTCAGAGTGACAAAGAGAGCTCCTCTAGACATTCTAACTGGCCAAGATCGGGAAATCTTAGATATCGCCTGTGAGTGTAAGTTTTTGTAAACATTGTAAACTACAAATTATGTCTGAAAATTTCTTCAAGTCTGTGCAAGCACATAGACCAAAAGAAATAAGCTTCTCAATATTTCCAACTGATGACAGTAGATATTCTTCATAATAACAACGAAACCGCAACTTTGGGAAATTACTGTTGGGGTGTAATGGGCATAAATCTAGGAACTTACCATCCAGATCTAAAGTAGCTGAAGAACAGTTCTCCTTTGGTTTCGATCTACCACGGAAACTTAAAATTGGTAAACCTCAAACACCTTAAGGTTTAAAGTAGCCAACTTTTTTAGACATCCGCGGGTAGCAATTAATTCCAACCAATTATGCTGAAGAGGTGAGGTATGCAAAATATACTTATGCTTCGGCTGTGGATCCATTATGTTATGTTGTTAGATTGCTCAATAGACCTGATGTTGCCGTAAGGTAAAATCTTACAGCGTTTAAAGGAATCTTAGTGAAGTCACTCGACTGCTGTGAAAAATATTCTTAAGTATTTAAGAAATACTAAAGATATGTTATTGGTTTATGGTGGAAATCCGAAAGCTGAACTTCGAGTTGATTGCTATTGCGATGCTAGATTTGAGACCGATATAGACGATATGAAATCTCTGATAGGATACGTTTTCGTTTTGAATGGAAGCGTAGTAGACCAGAAGAGCTCCAAGTAAAGTAATACTGCAATGCTTGCTACATAAGCTGAATTACATAGCTGCTTAAGAAGCAGAGATGGAAGCTATTTGGATTAGGAAGTTTATTCCAGGGCTTGGTATAGTACCAACAATAAATGAACCAATTAAGATGTTTTGCGATAATTCAGCCGTACATCTTTTCGCCAACGAACTGGGGGTTCAGATGGGCGTCAGACACTACCATATAAGTAACCTATTTAAAGTTCACACAGATAACAATCTAGCACATCCTTTTACGAAGCCTTACGAAAGAAAAGGTTTCTCAATTCTAGGAGCATGGGACTTCGTTTAGCTAGTAGTTTCATGTAGATCTGTGTTTAGTATTTGGATAAGGGATGTTAAGACAATTTATTTTATGATAAAGATACTTGGTATTTCGTTATATTTATCTTAAATTGTGTCCTATATTTGCATGTTTAATCCGTGAATAGTTAATATTTATTATTCTAAATTAATCCGTTGTCGATTAACAATATGTGAATATTGTTAAATTAAGACAATACTAAGCGATTGGTGATATTGTTGATATTAAGGATGTGTCCACCAAACTCACATGATATGCATAAGATGATTATTGGATTTCCCCAACACAAGAATCTTACTTTATGAATTGTCGTCATCAAGTAAATCTTGTAAGTGATTTTTATTTACAAATCCTTAGGATTGAGGATGCAATGTAGGTCTTGCATATGTGGATAATCCTTCTTGATCTAGTTTATGTTATCCTGAAAAATGGATAACTAATAAGGGCTATTTCAAAAGTGATTTTGAAACATGATGACTTGGCACTTGTAGTCAATATAGAATTGGTTCCTTCAATAGTTGAAGAATGATGCCACTGGTCTCCTCGTAGAATTAATCAGATATGTGTATGGCCGTACCCAAAAACTCATGCAGATATGTCTCATTGATTATCGGTAATCTTGATTAGTTATTGTTACGAGAAACTAGAATCGTTAAATAATGAATGACATTGATCCATATCCACTTTTAAACGGTATCGGAATGAAGGGATTGATTAAATCTAATTAATTTATACGGAATTGTCTGTATGAAACCACACTCGGCTATTCTTGGCAGCATTGCGTGTTGCTAGACGTACTTACCAATGTGAGTATATCAATTTATACATGTCTAAGTGGAGCTATTGGAATATGAACAAATATAAATTATATATGTCCGGAATTTATTCGAGCCTAAGAGGACGCACACGTTAATATGTAGAACAACATTTTAATATATTAATATAATATATTAATTAGTGTTTAATAAACGATCGTTAAAAGTTTAATAAGAATTATATTAGTCGTTAAAAGTTAAAGGACTAATATGCAAAACCGAGAAAAAGGAAAGTTTCGGTTCCCCCCTTCTTTCCTTATATTCGGCCGAACCTCCTTTCCAAGAGGAGGTGGGATTGCTTGCTTGCTAGCCAAGTCAAGATGTGTATAAATAGGGGTCTAGAGGCTTTTATTAGCTCATAACTTGAAACCTAAAAACCCTAACTATCTCTCATGCTCTCTCTCTTGATCGGTTCCCGAACACAAAAACCTAAGGGTTTTTTGATTCCCCCCTATAAACCACCCCTTTTCGTGCGATTTTTGCGAAAAACAAACCTTGGGGTTTTGTTGTTGTTAGCGATGAAACACAAAAAAGGGGATGTTTATTTGTATATGTTGATCGATTCAAAGATGAAGAAAGATCGTTTGGTTAAACATACTGTGTACTAGCATACACATTGTTCTGTAAGAACATATTGTGTGTAGATGGGATTATTTTGGGGATCCTTGGTGGTTTGTGTGGGGTGTTATACACTACGCGTATATTAAAGACGGTTGTAACGTGAAATGCTTAAAGCAGTATAACGTTTCTTGCTAAAAGGTACACATCTTTAATCCCTTGTTAATTATAAGTTCTATACGTGTTTGATTTTTCCGCTGCGTACTCGTGATATGTTTAAATGGTTAAATAGATCAAAAATCCAATATTGAAACCCAAATTTGACCCTTATTTAGGCAAGCAGGCCCATTACATTTGGTCACCCTTCTAGACTTAAAACAGGGATCATGCATGTTATAGTTTTTAGCCCTTCCTGTTCTAGAGGAACCTTAATCTAAAAATTTCTCGTTTAATATCATTGTTACTAAGAATTAAGGATATTGTTAGTCAATATTAGTTTCCAAGTCTAGTTGGGATTAATTAGTATGTTTCCTTTTATTAGCATGTTTTCTTATAGTTGTTTAGGAATGTTTGTTTGAGTGCGCTGGAACCAAAGCCCAATCCTAGTTGGTGTAGACTAGGGATCCAACCCCCTTACCCTATAAAAGGAGGTGAGGGGGTGATGCTCAAAACACACACGCATTCTTCTATTCTTTCATGTAACCGATCGAGGTTTTGTGGTAATACAAAATAATCGTTCGGTTATACTTTGTGGTGTTTCGTTCTTGTTTCTTCGTTCTTCAACGGGTACGTTGAAGGTAGCAACTTGTGCTTGATTTATTCCGTGATCTAGCGTTCCGCCATCGAGCTTCGGTTTGTTGTCATAATCGTCAACAGATATTCATTTGGGACACTTAGGTTTTACTGTTATTATTATCATTAGATATATACAGATTATCTAGTTAACTGTTAAACTGTGAGTTCTATAAAATCTTGTGCTCAACTTTGCTGCAATGTGTGTGGAAATTGACGGAGTATTTCTCAGTTACCAAAAAGCTGTCACGGTGTACTTTATAAGTTTACAAAGGAAATATCGTGACAGTAGCATATGTGATACTTGTCACATAATAGAATTTACAGAAACAATGCATCTCTATGGAAATAATCTATAAATATATCCATGTGAAAGGCGTTGTTTCAGAAACGTGTGATTGGGTTGTACGACCCAATCCCATTTGGATCCGCAACTGATTATGTGAATAAAAGTTGCACTTTGGCGACTTTTGACCCGTCCAACCATCTGTTTGCTTTTCTTTTTCTAAGTTTTCATTTTATCCAAGTCGTACTGTCAGGTCACAACGTTCTGTTTTTGTAGATAGTTATGTGCTTATTGATATATGAACTTGTTATCGTAGAACGTGTAATTTGTGGTTTTGGCAGCTGGTTTCTTGACAAGAGACTCGAGAATTGTGGAGCTGAAGAAACCTGGTAAGAAAAAAGCAAGAAAGAGCTTCCAATGGGATCAAGCGTTAGACGGTTTTTGATTTGCCAGATATCTATTTATGGAAACAACTCGAATGTGGGGGCAAATATTTTGTTTCACGTTTGGGATCTTACTTGAAATATTTAAATCACCATTCTGGACTAGGACTTGGTCATGTTAAAGCAGAACCAATATAGTAGTTGCTGCACTTTTTGTGGTTTTAAGTTGCAATGGAAGTCATGTAACCATGAAATTAATAATTTTGCTGGATTTTATAGTGATTCATGAGTAAAGTGGCTGAGTCTGGAATTCTGTTAAGTAATAATAACTTGTTTGTTATCTTTGCGGAGTATTTCATAACCTGATTAGTTTTAGCTGGTTCGGCGTCTCGAAAAGGTATGCTTGACGGAATGTTTGTGAATGAAACACTTAATAAAACCAAACTCGAACCCAAACCGGATAAAACCAGACACCCAAGTGCACCTACTAGGAATCAAACTTGAAACCCCTTAGCTTTGATCATGCTTTTAGAGTTTCACATTAAGTTATGATTCAAAGTTTACAAGTTGTGTCCCGATGTTTTTTCAAGTAACGAGTCGATATACAGTTGAATCACATAATCAACGTCAACTTCATAGTGCAAAGGCATGATCATGTTTCAATTGCAAATAATAACTAGAATCATTTGTGACTTGTGGACCATCATTTCAAGATTATGACATTACAAAATATTTTACTAGACACATTCTTTTAATCAACAATGATACAAGTCCAGAACCATTTGTGACTTGCAAAACCATCATTTCAAGGTTATGACATTACAAAATATTTCACCAAAACACCATTCCTTTAATCTACTACACGAGTGTAAATACTGCATCAAAGAGTCAATGATTTGTGCAACTGGGTGTAGGATATCAATGAGCCTTTGTGAACATGAGGAGATTTCAACACACGATATTCTTGGTTGGCAATGGAACATAATCCATGGTTTTCGCATTTGTTGTTCTTGTAGCATCCATAATCAGCTTGCATAAACCTTTTGTTAAAGGTACCCAGTATGAAAGATGTCTTTGCATATTTATAAGATTTGTTGTTTGCAAGACTTTTAATACATAGTATGAAATTGTGAGTTTCCGATGATACTTTTTTCGATGATAACCAATCATAATAAATTGTTCACAGTAATTAAAACAATAAGAATTTCATATCGTTTGTTACTAGTATTACAATATATTAGTTGAACTTTACTTTTATTTTTTTGGATTAACACGAAAGTCAAACTATGTTTAACTAAAATACTCAATTCCGAATAACCAATTCAAAAAAATGAGTCAATGGTTTATGCAGTTGGGTGTAGGATATCAACGAGCCTTTGATGTGTCGTGATCTCAAAATATACTCGCGTCTTTGTGAACATGAAGGGATTCAACACACAGTATGTTCTCTTCTTGGTGGGTAATGGAAGTGGAACCATTGTCTTTGCATTTGTTGTCCTAGGAGCATCCATGATTAGAAGTACCAACTGAAAAACAAGAGAATAGTTATGGAATCCGCCATTTGTATGAAATTAAAATGCAATCGACAAAATGGAGACTTTATGAAAACATGTACTAGAGTTACAGAGTTGAGAAAATCCATATTTGTCTTATCTATGTACCGTCTAGCATCTTTTTAAAACTCTTACATCTTTAACACAATAATGGACCAAAAGTGTAAAAAGTTTTAGAATTGAAGACCATTTATGTAATTTTGATATTCGTGTCATTTACTTTATTTTTTCTTTCAACAAAACTATTGATTTCGTTCAAATTATTTTTTAAGCAATATCAAATTGATAGTATTAAAATAAGAGAAAAATGAATTTAGAAAACAAAGAAAGTGAATGTTATATACTCACCGAAAGTGAAAGGTTGTAGTGTTTATCTCTGAAGGAAAATCATACAACTGAAGAAGCTCTGAAGATGCAACGATAGACAGCCCTTTTAAACCAAATATGCTTTGCGGAAGATAACTTATGCGTGTATGTGTTATATCTAGCTTTTCCAAACAATCTAATCGGCCTAGATCTTTAGGTAACTTCTCAAGAAAAGCACAAAGATGAAGGTTCAGATACTTCAGATGCTTTAACATACAAATGCTATCTGGAAGATGTTCAATCATTGCACCTGAGCAATCCAGTCTCTCCAGAGATTCTAACTGGCCAATGTCCTCAGGCAACTTCCCAAGACGACAACACTCTGTAACATAGAGCCACTTCAGACGTTTTAGCATGCATATGCTATCTGGAAGATATTTAATTTTCTGACTACTCACATATAGCGTCTCTAAACATTCTAATTGGCCAAGATCCTCCGGTAACTTCTCAAGAAGAAAACAATCAAAAAGGTTGAGAAACTTCAGATGTTTTAACATACAAATGCTATCTGGAAGATGTTTAATACTTGTATATGACAAATTTAGTATCTCTAGAGATTCTAACTGGCCAATGTCCTCAGGCAACTTCCCAAAACGACAACAATTTCTTAAATCGAGCAACTTCAGACGTTTTAGCTTGCAGATGCTATCTGGAAGATATTCAATCTTCTTACTATTCACATGTAGCGTCTCTAAACATTCTAACCGGCCTAGATCTTCAGGTAACTTCTCAAGAAAAAGACCACAATCAAGTATGAGACGCTTCAGATGTTTCAACATACAAATGCTATCCGGAAGATGTTTTATCTTCTTAGAGTACAAACAGAGCTCTTCTAGACATTCTAACTTGCCAAGATCTTTGGGAAACTCTTCAATATTGCAATCGAGTACTCTGGAATATCACAATGAGTTTCAAGCTTGTGTTATTCATTGGTAAAACATACATAAATGATGTACTGAGAGAATTTTCTTAAAGTCTGTGCAAGCACAGAAGACCAAATGAAATATACATATGTATCAATTATTTCCAAATGATGATGGCTAGATTTCGTCATGTATGATTTAACAAATCGAACTGAGATAACTTCTATGGGTCTGCTAATGTTGTGGTGCAATGGGCATAAATCTAGGGTCTTACCAACCAGCTCTAAAGTAGCTGAAGAACAACTAACCTTTGGTTCTCCACCTACGAAATGTTTCTCTCTACCTCATTATGTAATGGTGAATCGGTAAAACCGTAAACAAACCACTTAAGCTTTCGAAGCAAACTTTTTTCAGACAATCCAACGGGGCGAGAGAACTTCTACCAACCACATTTAACATCCTGCAAGATATAAAGCTTCTCAAGATTTGGAATCAGCTAAGTTACAAGTCATTAACCTCAATTTACGAAGGTCTTAGGAATTGAGATTTGGCATCTCATATAACTGTACCACGGAGTCTTTACTAAATCAGTACAATTAACAAGAGATATACCTCTCCAGATTCGGTGTAATACCAAGGTCAAAGGTTTTAAGATCATTGAGCAAACTGATAGAGAGATAGTTGCAGCTTTTGGACAGCTAACGGGCATTGAAAAGTTCTACTAATTGCGGAGAATCTATAGGAGAGAATCACGAGATTTGGAGTCAACCCAGAAGTCTCAAAGGTTATTATAACTTGAGTGGACTGAATGGGAGGTTCTTGAGCTTTGAATCAACCTGATGGCTATGTTAATGTTCCACAGTTATAAGAGAATAATCTTAAGATAAGTCTAGAGATTAGGCGTATCGTAAGTCACTCAAGGTCGTCAAGTTTGATGTGACTGAGAGAATATGAAATTTGTGTTTTTAAGAACCTGCCAACAAAATTAAGAAAAAATGATTTTAATTAGGGTTTTGACTAGTAACCAATAAAATACAGATTATCTCGTATTATGCAAGAAAAATAACCTATCACAATTATTCTACCTTTTTTTCCCCCTCTTTCCAAAGTTGTTCCATTCTGCTCCACTTCATCTCAAGTCCAACAAGATTGTTTGCTTGAAATGTTTTGGGTAAATACAAGAAAGGGTAATCCGAACATTTTAGATATTTTAAAGAGTTTGAAAAGTATTGGCTGTATCATCAAGATATCGAACTCTTTTATGCAATGCACTTCAAGTTATTTGAAGCGTTACTTCATTTTTCCAAGTCATCTAAGTTTCTTCATTTTTCCAAGACCATTCATAAGAATTCTCGAATTTCCTCTATACTTATTAATTCTTAGATATCTTGTTGCTTCAGTACCCTGCAATCCAAAAACAATGTCCACAAACCTCATGTCAGAAGTCAAGTCAGAACAAATGAAAATGTATTAGTTTTCTCCACCTTACAAGTAAACTGATCTTTACCATGTCATTAGCCAATATATCTTCAATTTCATCGTCAATCCACAAATGGCTATGTTGGTTAGGCTCATCAGGGTGTGACCTACGAACAATGTTCTTTCCCAATTCTTCTATATGGTCATGCATGCCCAGGGTCTGATCAAATTCTCTAATAGTTATGAGAGACCTCTGTTCAAGAACTTTTAAACCAATTCTAGCATGAAATCCACAACATTCAAGTATTCTGATTGCATCTGCTTTGCGCTTTCCTTTCAATATGCATGCAATGTCTAGAAATATTTCCTTATATTCACCTTCGAGGCCGATATAGCTTAATTCTAGCTTTTCCATAGTGTCCTTTAAGGGGATGCTTTTTAATCTGTCTATGGCATCTTCCCATTCAAGCTTATCTTTACCACAGAGAAATGAACCTAAGACTTCTAGTGTTAAGGGAAGACCAGCAGCATAACGTACAACTTTTCCTGACAGCTCTTCGTATCCTTGAAGTGGATTCTCTCTTCCAAATGCATACCTACTAAAGAGGGAAATTGCTTCCTGCTTTGATAAGAGAACAATACCACGAATCACGTTCACTCTGTGAGCTACCAACACTTGTTCATCTCTTGTTGTAATGAGAATTCTACTTCCTGGCTTAAACCACTGAGGCTCACCGGCTAACGCCTTAAGTTGTTCTATGTGATCCACATCATCTAGAACAAGAAGAACCTTTTGACCGCACATCCTTCTTTTCATCATGTTTTTCCCATCATTAACACTATCTAGAGTGACTTTTTCTGTGAGTACATTTGAAAGGACTTGTTCTAGTAATTTCTTCAAACCAGCGCCATTTGAAACTTCTCTCACATTCTCAACAAAGCTTCTAGCTTCGAAATCATTAGATAGATGATCAAAAACAGCTCTAGCTGTAGTTGTCTTCCCAGCCCCTCCCATGCCCTTGATCCCTATCATGCGAACTTCATCAATACCAATTTCTAAATATGAAACAATATCCTTTACTCGACTCTCCATGCCGACTAACTTTTCATCAAAGCCGGAATTGATGGAACGTAAACTCTAGTGATATCTCTTGACAAACTTTTTTTTGATGAATTTAGTTCATTGCCTGGTGTATGTAAAACTCAAGATTGTTTTTAGCATAATCTATACTCCATATTAACAATGTTTAGATCTGTAACATACAATCTATACAAAGTAATACTACGTATATGTACCATTATCCATAAACAATGTTTTAGAAAGAAAAACGAAGTAAGTAACATCCATAAGTAGAGATAGGAAGAAGAATTTTACGTTCATTAGTGTTCTTAACTCCCATACCAGCCAAATCGGCTGCTTCTTTAAGAGCCATTTCATTCGCAGCGCTCTTTGTTTTTATTTCTGAAAAAGGTTCACCAACCAGCCCCACTTTGTTTTCACTTCAGTGGGTTCAATCATAGAATTACAGGGGTAAGCGTGTTGCCCAGTATCTTTTGACATCCATAATTGCAAGCTCATCCAAGCACATGACGAAGACGCATAGTTTTTTGGAGAAAAACCAATGATGTAGAACTTCGAAAGTCCTCAATGGATTTGAGAGATCCTCACTAATCTTTTCCCTTTCTGGATTTTACATTCGTTCTTTGTAAGTGAAAATGGCTTTGTTTTTTAAGAGCATGGATAAAGGATGAAGACAAAGTTTTTACGGTTCTTACCCCTGAAACTTATGTGAAAAATCATACTTAAACTATTTTTGTATGATGAAGTTGAAGTGGAAACATTTAGTTTGGTTCAGATGGAGGACGATCTATCTTTTTTTTGTGCAGATGGAGTTGAAGAAGATGCCAGCGATAAAAAGTAATAGATACAGCCATTAGCATTAGCATCAGTTTAATTCCTATGACGTTAATGGATGAATGATCGGAGAGAAACTTATACTATTGTTCAATGACATTTTACAAATCTATCGCAAAGATTAATAGTGCTAATAAGAAAGAACAACAGTTAGCCGGCATTTAACGAGTAATGGTGGTTGTTTATATCTGTTTTGTTTGTCCATAAAAATAGCAACTACTTTTTCAACATTCGCAAGTAATTCCTTACCAGAAATTTCCTTATCTTATCCAATAAAAAAAAAACATTCTTACAACTCCTAGTCATAGTCAAGTCAAAAATTTGTAATGACAAAAGAAACATCATAGAAACTACCAAATCCACATATCCTTAATGATAAAAGAAAAAAATATCTTAGACATAAATTCTATCTTTCGTTTTATTAACAAATCTAACAGGTGTTTTTGTATATCATGGATGTTAAAATATAAGGGCAAATGGCACAAAAAGGTACCATATTTAAGGGTCATTTTCAATCAAGGTATCGTATTTTTTTCTTGCATAAAAATGTATTCAACTAATTTTTTTTTTTTGCCAATTAGGGTATTTTCGTTAAACAATTAATGATCTTCTCTTAAATTTTACATTTCAAATCCACGACCGCTACCACCACCATCAATCATCGTCGCCAACCGCCATCAATCGTCACTAGATAGGCAACTACCTCACTTCAAATCACAAAACACCATAGTTGAGGGAACAAAAGTGAAAACAAAGAATGTATATCGGAATCAGTACAAAGAGGGAGAATAGAAACTCCGTAATCGTGAGCGATCTAGAAAAATCATTGATTGAAGTTACTTTTATAACATGGATCAAAATATAGGATATAGGATAGACTTGGGTCATTTACCTAAATATGCAGTTTCTCTATCAAATACGTCAACGAAACACAATTACAATATCAATATCATTTCATTTTCGTGGCTTCCATGTATTAAATTCAATATTTAGTATATTCAACTAAAATCATGCTAAAATAGCATAATCAACAACACAATTGAAAACCTTAAACACTTGAGCAATTACAGGAGGTGCTTGAAAGTGATAGTGGCGACGAGGTTTGGTGGTGTTGGTATCGATGATTGGTTTGGTGGAGCGGTCGATGATTGAATGTAAAACTTAACGGATATTCGTTAAATATTTACAAAAATTACCCAAATTGGCCCACAACAAAAATAAGTTGGGCGCCTTTTTATGCAAGAAAAAAGTGCGATACCTTGATTGGAAATGACTCTTAAGTTTTGTACCTTTTTGTGACGATCTTATTGTCAAAATATAACTTTGATGAATATAGGGAGTAATTTTATTGTTATTTTAAGAGAAGATTTTTACTACTAGTATTTTTCTTGTTTTAAGTTAAACGTTTTTTTTATTTGAGGCGAAACAATTTTATTAAGACATAGCAGATGCTAGAAAAGAATACAAACTAATACAATCTGGGGGTTTTTAACCACAGAAAATCCAATTGATCTTTGACTTAATCCGAGTTATTCATCACAAATAGGACCTTTGGACTACATCATCAAAAGAGTCTCTGTTTTCGGGACGGATATGATAACATATAATTGGTTTCTAACCCTCAAATGAGACTATCACTCACGTAGCAAATACCTTCTAGAAACTCCGTCAATTGGTTTAGGCAAAACGAATGCTTACGCGCCAAAGAAGCATGATGTATGAATGAAAGACTGCATCATCAAGCTCCCACCAAAGCAAGATTTTTCTCCACACTTTGCGAGCCACAGAACAAGAGAAAAAAATATGAGAAGAAGATTCCACAGCCAAGTTGCAAATAGGGAAATTGATCGAGGGAATGTCGACCCCTCGAAGCGAAAAGGTATTGATTAGTAGGAATTTATCTAAAAAAAACTTCCAAGCGAACACATTTATTTGATTTGGAGGAACATTAATCACCGTGTGGGAAATCAGTTTAGGCAGAAAATTATTCATCAATGAGATTACGAAGGAAGAACTTAACGATAACACACCTGAGCTTCTAAACTCCAAACTCCATCGATCAGCCATATTTGGAAGACAAAAAGCTGTCAACTTTCAAACATGCCGATTGAGAAGCTACTGTTCAACCCCTTTGAAAGATGACGAAAAGAATGATCTTTAGAAGGATGCCCTCCCAATGTATCAGGCAAAACACCTTAATAGACTTTCAAACCTTAAGATTGTACACGTCTTCTTAAATTGTCTTTAAAAGCTATGTACTAAACAGATATTTCCCCAAAAAAGTATTCTCCCCATTTCTTACTTTTCTTCCGAATAAAAATGAAAAAAACGATTACTACTTTGTCATTGAGCGAACTTGAATGGCATGAATTGATATCAATCCAGAGATTTCTATACCTCGCAAGGTTTTCCAAGGAGCCCGTGGTTGCCCAAACACGCTTTAATAAAAGAAGACCACAAAAGACGAATCATCGTTTAAAAATCGCAGCCACCCATTTGAAAAGGAGAGCACGATTCATGGTGCGAAAAACTAAACCCCAGACTACAGTCTTCTTAGGAGCGAGGAGTCGTGATCCGTTAATCAACGTAGATTTCCTAACCGAGCCATAGACTCCATTGACTGAATTCTTCGAATGGATTCCAATTTTTTTAAAACACCCATTGGAACCTTGTAGATGGACATATGGTAAAGCGGAATCGAGGTGAGAACCAATTTTAAAAGGTGTTAGGCGTCACTATGGAAGAGAATTTAGGTTGTTCCATTGGAAAGAAGGAGGACACCTTAGAGGACAAACATCATCCTCGAGCTATTTTACTCTATTCTTCCAACTTTAAAAACTAAGTATTAAAAGGGAGAAGAAGATAGAACATCCAATCAAATTTGCAGCAGTTGCAACACCCACTTTTTGTTTTAACACAATTCCATTCAACTTACTTGTATGAAGATTATTTGAGGCTCGAAGCAGTAGAAACAACATTCAAGACATTCAACAGGTATGAATGTTTGTATCATTTCCATTCACCAACAAAAACAACGTCATCAGCGTATACAACAAATGCAGAGACTCGTGGAAGGAGTCCTTAGAGAATCTTTATAGTGCCCATCGTTTAGAATTCTGATAAAGAAAGACGAAGCGTTTCCCTAATCAAAATGAAGGGAAGAGAAAGGTGAATTAGGGGTTCTCCTTGTTTCAAACCTTAAAAAATTGAACTCCGTTGAAGGATTCGCCCTTAACAAGCACGAAACCTATGGGCAATTTTGACGGGCACCCACGAACCACGTACACATTTTGGCCCAAAACCAAAACGCCCTTTAGTGTCTGCATTAAGTTAGTCTATGTCACCGAGTTCCGAAAGCCTTTTCGAAATCACCTTAAAAATCATTATTAAACTCTTTTAAGCTTACACCAAGAGATCAGTCATTAAGAAATGAAAGGCCATCGAGAATTTGGATTAGAGGACAAAGCGGATTTGATTCTCACTTATGAGATAAGGCAAACCAAGCCCACCGATTAGCCAAAAATTTTGGGCTATGATTTTTGTAACAAAACATTTCGATCAAGTATGGACGAAAATCTTTACAAATTTGGCATCTTGTATCTTCGGAATAAGAGTATTAAAATGAAGAGTTGCACCTCTAGGAAAAGCAAACATTCATGAGAAATCTTTAACTGCCATAAAAAATATCTTGTTCACTACCGACTACTATTAACGAGAATTTCAAAAGAAAAACCCTTCTAGGACAGGAGGAAGGAGTGTTAGTGCCACATTTCTATCAGCCCCTTTTGATTCAATCATAAAAGACATCAGTTAGCTCTTTCACTTGATTAGACAGAAATCCGAGTTGGACAAACCATAACGAAACAGAAGCGAGACGATTTGAGGTAGGCCGAAAATTACTTCTTTTAAAATGATCTAAAGAATTCATCTTAACCTTGGGATGGATTGATATCCAAATCACCATCAACAAGAACCCCTCGAATTGCGAGTTGAGATCTCCTTTTATTAAGGATTCCATGGAAGTATTTGGAGTTTTCATCGCCTTCTATGGACCAACGGATTTTGGCTTTTTGGGAAAACTCACTTGCATTTTGGAGTTAAATCTCGTGGAGGATCATCATTAATAAGCATAATTCTTTTGCAAAGAATCTCCTCGTTACTCCTGCCCTGATCAATAAGCTTATCGAGCTCCAAGAGATTTTGTTGAATATTGAACTTCTTTTCATTAGATTTCATTTTTACTTCTTTCGTCCAGGCCTTGATAGCAATTTTAAGAAACTGCAATTTTTTCTTCAAACGAATCAAGCCATTAGCTTCACCTATATTGAAAGATTTCCAAGTATTTTCCATAAAAGAATCAAATACCTCCATAGTAAACCAAGAATGAAAAAACCGGAAAGGAGAAGGGCCATAATCAATCCTGTTTCCTGCAATAGAATAGGACGATGGTCAGAGAGATTTTTGTCCAAACAGATAGCAGATAAATGTGGAAATAACTCCATTAAACCTTCGGACAAAAGGAATCGGTCTAATTTACTCATCTTTGAGGCCGACTTGTGAGACCATGTAAAAGCGTAACCATCCAAAACAAGCATCTACAATTTATGCAGGCCCGCACAAGTCGTTGATGCAGCCCCAATTCTAGACATCCAAAGCCAATGACGTCTTGGCGGAACTCACAGGCAAAGACCCTTATCACCTACCACCGTCACTACAAGAACTAGAAGGTGCAACACACATATTCCATTTCCATTTGGACACAAGAAGCACCACTAAAAGACCAGACTTTATTTCAGACAAAGTCTTCAAACCACCCACACTTCTTTTACCTGCACCAACCCCTGTCCAATCATCAATTCCTGAAGCACTCACTCAGCATCCCAAAGCCACGGTAACCAGTGAAGATGAGATGACACAGATAACACCTAACCAACCAATCGACCCAATCTCACCAACAACGCCTAACAACCAAGTACCAAATGTGCTAAGTAGTCTTAACAAACCACCAGCAGAAGAATCGACACCACCAACTGAACAGAGAGCAAGTTTGGTGCAAAAAGAAGAAACATGAACCGTGCCATCAAAAGGCTCAGCACGCAAGGCGCCGTTTGGGAAGGACGCAATAGGTGACAAACCAAAAAGCACCAAGAAAATGAAACATGATGACTGGAACATCAGGCAGGTAGTCACGGTACGTATATAAGTACTTCCCCATAATATGTACACAAAATGTAACTATAAGTACTTAATCTAGTTGTTAAAATCGTTTGTGTA